>CAUYPK010150510.1:0-22312 GCA_963574355.1 Loris lydekkerianus | reverse complement strand
GGGGGCAGGGCTGGGGGAGCAGGGTTGGGGAGCAAGTTTGGGGAGCAGGGTTTGGGGGCAGGGCTGGGGGAGCAGGGCTGGGGGGCAGGTCTGGGGGAGCAGTGTTTGGGGGCAGGGCTGGGGGAGCAGGGTTGGGGAGCAAGTTTGGGGAGCAGGGTTGGGGGCAGGGCTGGGGGTTCAGGGCTGGGGAGCAGGGCTGGGGGAGCAGGGTTTGGGGGCAGGACTGGGGGAGCAGGGCTGGGGAGCAGGGTTGGGGGTCAGGGCTGGGGAAAGAGGCTGGAGGTTTTCCTCCTGCTCCCCCACTCTGATTCCTGGTTCTAGGGAGGCCTCATCCCTCTACAACTGTAGTGCAGTTGTGTGGTTCCCTCTGCTGCTCCTGCTCTGACCAGGACGTCCTGGTCCTCTCCTTCCCCTGGGCCTGGGAGTGGCAGCCTTCCCACTGCTGGCTCTCGGGTGCCTGAGCACCCTCTCCCACACTCTGCATGGTCCCTATTGGAAATTCTCTGCGGAGTTCCATTCCTGTTTCCAGCTGGGTCCCAACAGCTGTTCTAATTTAGTTTAATAAACTAAACTGTATTGACACAAAACATGACACTTTTGAAAAATCAAATCATGATTTAAAGAAAAAAAGTATGAAGATATGATCTAGGTATCTTGTTTTTCTTTAATCATCTTAAATTATTGCCTCAATGAATCCTGTTTTTCTTCTGGCTTCAAGGGGTCACTCCTTTAAAATAGTTCTTCATTTTTAATCTTATTCTTTTGACTTTGATTAGAAATCCTTCTCAAAGGATCTATCTGGCTCTAGAGCAGTGCTTCTCAAACTTCCTAATGCCACAACCCTTTAATACAGTTCCTGTGGGTCGTGACTCACAGGATGAGTCTCTCAGTGACTGAGAACCGCTGTTCTAGAGTATCTCAGCTCCAGAGAAACTAGAAACCTGAAAATCTCTCTTGCCTTTGCTGACAGGTGAGACAGAGTTTTCTCCTGGTCTCCCACAGAAGCCTCAGCAGAGGGGGTGACACACACACATCTGCAGGACGTGTGGTGGGCAGGGAGCAGAGTGAGGAGGAACGAACTTCCCTGGGGAAACATCAGGGGAGGCTGGTGCAGGCGGTGGGTCTGGAAGGATGAGCAGATGAACAAGAAGCAGGATAATAACCTTGACCCTTCCACCGCTGGAGAAGGGGCTTGTGCAGCTGAGGCTACCTGGGCAGCAGGAGAAGCACTTGAAATTGGAGCGCGTGGGAGGGCGGGCAGGGGTCACCTGCAGCTCTGGGGAGCCAGGTCACCCCTGTCATCATGACTCACACCTGCTATTAAGGCCATTTCCCCTCTTTCTCAATGCTGTTTTCTCTTCCCTTCTCCTTAGCGCAGGAGAGCTCTCACACGCACTGTCTGTGTGAAAACCTGTTATTAAGAAAACAGTGATCGGGAGGAAATTAGTTTCACTTTTCTTTTGAAAAATAAAGCACCAAGGTGAAATTTAGGTATTTA
The DNA here is from genome assembly GCA_963574355.1 of Loris lydekkerianus. Lineage (NCBI taxonomy): Eukaryota > Metazoa > Chordata > Mammalia > Primates > Lorisidae > Loris > Loris lydekkerianus. Next base: position 20,814 of record CAUYPK010150510.1, on the reverse strand, counting down.
TTCTAAATCTACAATTTAGGAAGGAGAAATTTTGACTTTTTCTTATTTGTTCTTTGTCTTTGAAAGCGTAGAGTTTGGGTGATTTCTAAACATAGATTATTTTTCTACCACGTCAGCCCAGTTCCCCATCGCCTCTGGGCTGCTGCGTGGTCCTCAAGGTTCAGTTCTCAAGTAGCTAATTTCTCTTTGAGGGCTGAAGTAGAATTTAGGAAGAATATTCGAAGGCACAGAAATGATTTCACTGCAACCTCGTACCCTCCCAGCCTCGGCTGCTTATCTGGTTTCCTGCTTGTTCATGCCCTTCCCTGCCTCTCCACCACCGTCCTCACCCAGCCCATGCTTTCCTCCCCTCCTGGTGCACCTGCCAGGACTGTGGGCCCAGCAGGCGGGCAGCATCAGCAGCTGCCCCACGCGAGCCCTGGGCCGGGCTTCCCGGAACATGGGAAAGTACAATAAACTCTCTCAGTAATCTTCCCCAACAGCCTCTATGTCAGCCCCAAAGTCTATCTCGAGATACTTGTCAGGTCTCCAGATGCCTGGGGTAACATGCATGGTTGGCATTTGTCACATCAGCCTGAGTGGCCCATGTGCCCCGTGGGAAGGGGAGGAAGAAGGAAGGGGCGGTGCAAGCTGGAGCCCCAGGCCTGAGCTCCCATAGGCCCCAGGGGAGGTCACGGCCTCCACGTGGACAGAGGCCTGCAGGAGGCTGGCAGAGAAATTATTCTGGGAAAACATGTAAATTTAAACTCTTAGTATAAGAGCTCTTTGTGAGTTACATATGAATCTGACTTTGCAGAGGGGAAAACCCAGGCTCACCAGTAACTTGCCCAGTGGCACATGGCTATGAAGTATCAAAATTAGAATTTGAAAACAAAACTAATTGACAGATGGCTGACCATCTAGGGGTGCTGCTTGCAGGCCCCCCTGAAGGGGTGGGCCGGACACTTCGTCACAGTCCTGTGCCCACCCCACCCCACCTGCCACCAGCGTCCTCACCACCAGCACCAGAGTGGATGTGGAGCTGTCCACTGAATGGTGAGTCACCACTCACTTCAGCAGAGCCGGGAATTGGCCATGAGAGGACCAGGGTCACATTTCTTTCATGAGACCCCAGGGAACTGAAGTCCATATCACCCGCCATCTGCTTCTCCCCAAGCGAGTTCAAGGACTCCTCCAGAGTGTGTTGGTGAGAGCTGAGCCGTGGGAGGGAGCGTGCCCCTCTGGCCTCAGGGCTGCTGCCCGTGATGGAGCTCAGAAGCTCCAGCCAGGTGGGGGGTGTGTGAAAAATAACACTGTCCTGACTCCTTGGGAAACAACGAAAAATAGAGATGCCCCCTGCGGCTGGAGTGAGTGTCCAGATGGGGGAGGCACCGGCCCTCCTCGCCCTCCCAGACCTCCCCAGCTGCTTTGGGTTTCCTCGCCCTTGACTGGGATCTTTTTAATCCTCATGAGCTTTGTGGGTTTTTTTTTTTTTTTTTCCTTTCTGGAAATAGAAGCAGAATTGGTATGTGGTTAGAATGAGAAATAGCAGAACCGAAACCAGATCCCAGGGCTTCCTACACTTACCTACCTCTGTGCAGTATCAGGGTCCTCAGATCAGAAATACGTGAAATGGCATGAAATGGCCCATCCCCTTCTCAGGAAACTCCAAGGTTGAGACCAGGAGAACCTGAGGCCGGGAAGATTGAAGGACGGCTTGAGGACACACCGCGTGTCCCAGGAGGTGGGTTCTGCCCCTGAGATTCACTCCCAGGACAAGCACCCACCACGGGCCCTGCCCTCATGGAAATTACTTTCCTGGGAGAAGTTTCAAAATAAGCAAAACAAACAAACCAGATAATTTCAGATGCTGGCAGGTGTTCTGAGGAAAGGGGCATCTTCCATCGCAGAAATTCATGCTCGTGATAAGGATTAGGAAAATAGAGAAGTAGAAAAAGTAGCCACTGCTAATTACAGTCAGTGTTACAGTTACCTTTAAAATAAAGCCAGAATAGATAATGGGAAGGAAAAATACATCAAAATATTGATGGAAAAATTATTATATTAATCATTTTATGGCTATGTAATTGTCCTATCGGATCAATGAATCATAGCTTGTTAAACATCTACCCCACTGTTGTATATTTAAATCATACCCAATTTTTCCATTATTTAAAACAACCATAACTGAACAGCTGTGTGCACTCTTGCTCAGCTTGATACTCTCAGACTCTCAGCCCAGATCTTAGATAATACTGAGCGAGAAGGTATAAAAGTCCCCGGTGCTCTTGACACCTGCTGGCAAAGCAAGTTCTAGTTTATCTGAGAGGTGCAGACTGATTTGTGATGCAGCCACCTGGTCCTACCCAGGTGAGCCCTGGCCGGGGGCTGCTGTGAGCTTGTCACACGTGTGGAGATCCTCCGTGCGTGTCCCCAGCAGAAAGCATGAGGCCCCTGGGGGTGCATTTATCACTAGTAAAACCCAACCGAACAATCGGAAACAGTGGAACAGGAACTTTCCCTTCAGCTGGAGAACTATGGTGTTTGAGCATTTTCTTTCAAATGGGGGTGGGGTGGGCAGCTCCTGACTCATCACCAAATTAGCATTCCAGAAAACCACTCCAGTGCTGTGCACACACCGTGCTCCAGCACACAACAAAAGGGGCCACAGAGTGATGTGCACGTGCGTGGATGAGAGGATGTGACATTTGTACCACTGACTGCCCGTCAGGATATAGCATCAGGTGCTTCAGAACATGGGACAGGGTTGGCAGCTCTTTTTCTCTCCATCCACAGGGGTAACATCAGTTACCATTTCTTATAGCAGCAATTCTCAGAGAAACCTGACCTTGAAGGAACGTTCCAGAATCAAGACACTGCCCCGACCCCGTGCTTCCTTGACAACGTCTGTTCCCAGTTCTTTTAGTAGCAGCATATACTTTGCATTCAGAGTGGACTTGTGTCTAACAGCACCGAAGAGCCCAGTGCCTTCATTTGTCTCTGAAATGGGACCCAACAAAATGCCTCTTTGCGAGGGAGAAATATCTTGAATAGGACAAAATAGCTTGGTCATTTTTATTTGTTGATTGACAACTGAATTGCATTGCCTTTAACCAGCAGACTTAACTATTTATTATACATCCAAGATACTCGCCAGTCTCTCGTGAAACCTCAGCTCCCCCGTGGCTTCTGTGGCTCACCAATGGCCAGTGTCCCCTTCCTCCATGCTGGCCACAGGAAGAGCCTTAACGTCTGATGCCTGCAGGACCAGCCTCCTCCAGCACACTCATTCACCACGTGCCTGGGCACCCACTCCCACCCAGGCTGTCTCTCCCGCTCTTACTGGCATAACTGTGTCTTCAACTCAGTGTTCCTGAGTTGTAGTATATGGACAATAAAGTTCATCAGTTTCAGCGTACAATTCGATGAATTTTGGCAGCAAAATAAAAATATTTTCTTTTTACTATAAAAATCTCCTTCATATTGTTATGCAGTTAATCCTCTCCCCATCACCTAGTTCCTGGCAATCTCTGATCTATTCTACAGTTTTTACTACAGTTTTACCTTTTCTAGAATTTTATAACAATGAAATATTATAAATATTGGGAGCTTATCTGTACCGTATTCCTTTTTATTGCAGAGTTTTATTCTATTGTGTGAATGTATAACACTTGGTTTATTCATTCGCTGGTTAATGAACATTTGAATTTTTCCAAAGTTTGGCTAAGTTTGAATAAAGCTGAGATAAATACTCACAAGTCTTTATGTGGATATGTGTTTTAATTTCTCCTGGATAAATACCCAAAAGTATGATCATGCTATTTTATTCAAAATTGATAAATGACTTTTCTAAGGGTTGTGTAATTCCACAATTTCACCAACCATCCATGGGAGTCAGTTGCTGCACGTTTTCAGCAATGCCTGCTACGTCAGTCTTTTGAATGTTGACCTTGCTAGCGGGTATTGTGGTTTTAATTTGCCTTTCCCAAACAAGGAAGGATGTTGAGCATGTTTTCTTGTACTTATTGATCAATTATACATCTTCTTTTATGAAGTATCTGCTTAAATATTTTACCATTAGAAATATGGTTATCTTCTTATATTGAGTCTAAAGAGTTCCTTAAAACATTCTGGTGCACAGAATCTACAGAGAACACAACTAGTCAACAGGAAAAGAGCAGACAATTCCATGTGTAAGTGGGCAAGAGACACGAACAGAACCTTGTCTGAAGGGGACAGATGAATGGCCAGCAAACACAGGAAAAAAACGCTCATCGTCCCTGATCATGAGAGAAATGCAAATCAAAACCACCTTGAGATGACACTTAACCCCAGAGAGAATAACCCACATCACAAAGTCCCAAAACTGCAGGTGCTGGTGTGGTTGTGGAGAGAAGGGAACACGTCTGCTCTGCTGGTGGGACTGCAAACTAGGGCAGCCTCTGTGGAAAGAAGTATGGAGAATCCTCAAAGAGGTAGACCTTCCATTTGATCCCACAATCCCATTACCAGGTGTCTATCCAGAAGAAAAAAAAAATCATTTTGCCATACGGACTAGAATGCACTAGAATGCACTAGAATGTTTGTTGCAGCTCAATTCACAATTGCTGAGACGTGGAATCAACCCAAGTGCCCATCAGCACAGGAATGGATTAATGAACTGTGGTTGACGTACACCATGGAGTACTGTTCAGTCATAAAAAGATGGAGACTTTACATCGTTTGTATTAACCTGGATAGGGCTGAAGGATATTCTTCTTAGTAAAGAATCACAAACGCACATACATCTAAATAGGGGGGAGGGAGAAAAAGGCAGGGGGGCGGGATTTGGTGTGCTACCACCTAATAGGCACAACTATCGGGTGAAGGGCTCAAATACAACTTGGACTCTGACAAATGCAAACAATGTAACCTTATCGTTTGCACCCTTTTATCAATCTGAAATTATAAAAACAAACAAAAATATTCTGGTACAAATCCTTTTTCAAGTAAATAATTTATAAAGGTTATTTCCCAGCCTGTGGGTGATCTTTTTTTACTTTTTTTCAACAGTGTCCTTTGAAAAGCTCAGATTTGAAATGTGAAAGAATCCTGTCTCAACTTTTTAATTTTGTAGTTAATGCGTTATGTGACCTGAGAAATCTTTACATAACTCAAGGTCACTAATATTCTTGCCTATGTTTCTCCCAGAGGCTATGTGGTCACAGCTCATTGCGTAGGCCTGCCCTTTGTTTTGAGTTGATACTGGGATATGGTGTAATGTGAGGGTTGGGGCTCATCAGGTTTTGTATACAGATAACCAGTTTCCCTGCACCCCCAACGTCTTCCTTATTGCTTTAAATTACCTTGATATAATGTTTAACGTCTGGCCATATGTGTGAGAGCACACTTCTGGAACTAAAAGTCTGGCCATGCGTGGGAGGGCACACTTCTGGAACCATCATCCTGCTCCATTGGTCCACATGTCCACATTCTGCCAATAACGTGATGTCTTTATTACTGTGGTTTTACGATAATTCCTCAAATCAGCCGTTTAAGTCTTCTGACGTACTTCTTCAAAATTAATTTGGCTATCCAGGGTTGCTTTTCTATACAGGTTTTAAAGTCAGCTTGTCAATTTCTACAAAGCTCAGTGGGAGTTTGCTTAGAATTGCAGTAAATCCATAGGTCAATTGTGGGAGAATTTACACCATCACTATATTGAGTCTTGTAATCCGTGATCATGTCCTGTTTTCCCATGGATTTAATTTCTCTCAGTGATGGTTTGCAGTTTTAACGGGGCATGTTTTGTTCAACATGTCATTCTGTGTTGTTCACATTAAGAATGCAGAAACATAATTATCAGTTCATAATATCATTGGTGTGTTTTACTCTGTACCCTTATGCTGAGATCTTTCTAAATTCATTTACTTTTTCTAGTACAGTAGAGTCTTGTAGAGTCCTAAGGATCACCTTCAGGGGCATTGCTGTCACCTGTGAGTCGGGAGTGTTTTACTTCTGCCTTCCACGTCTACGTGTTTTCTCTTTCTGCTCTGTTGTCTGAGCTGGACCTGCAGTGCCCGTGGAATAGGAGTGATGAGACTGGACATCGTGTCTCACTCTTGACCTTATGGAGAGCACACCCAGCCTCTGCAGTGAAGTGTGACACCGGCAGCGGCTTTTTCATGGTTACCCTTCATCAGAATGAGTACGTGGCCTTCTTAGTCTGAGTCCTTATTATCAACAGCTGCTGAATTGTGTCAACTTCCTTCTGCCTCTCTGCTTTTATTTTTCATTTTTAGGTTATGATTATGATGAAGTGCACTGATTGATTCTCAAGTATACCTTGTATCCCAGAATAACTGCCCCTTGATCATGATGTATTATGGTCTTTTTAAAAAAATATATATGTTGCTGGGCTGAATTTGCTAAAAAATGTTTTAAGGCTATTTGTGTTTATGGGAAAGATACTGGTCTGTCCTTTTCTTTCTTTGGAATGTTGTTTGGAAAGCTTTTCAGTAGATTTATTAATTCTCTCCTAAAAGCTGGAAGGACTTGAACTGTGACAGCCTCTGGGAAGGTTTAGAGATACAGATTTAATTTCTCTAATAAACAATGTTATTTTGTTTCTTCTGAAATGAGCTTTAATGGATTAGTCAGGTAAGAAATTTGACTACTTTATATAAATTTTAAACTTTATCTTAAAATAAATTTATAATATGCTCTTATCCTTTTAGTTCTAATATAGGCCATGAAGAAACAACTTCTCTTTCATTTCTGATATTGGTAATTTTTTCTTCAGTCTGGTCAGAGTTTTACCAATTATTTTTGCTTTGTTGAGAAAACCAGCTTTTGGTTTAATTGATAATTTTCTATTGTTTTTCCCATTTTAAAAATGTCTTTGACTCTGATTTTTATTCTTGTTATTTCTTTCTTTCTGCTTATTTTGAATCTATTTTTCTCTTCTTCTAGTTTCTTAAGCTAGAATAAAATAATCTGAGGACAGATACGGTGCCTCATGCCTGTAATCTCCACGCTCTGGAAGGCCAACGTGGGAGGATTACACAAGAACAGGAGTTTAAGACTAGCCTGAGCAAGAGCATGACCCCATCTCTACAAAAAATAGAAAAATTATCCAGCATGGTGGCAGGCACCTGTAGTCCCGGCCATTTGGGAGGCTGAGGCAAGAGAATCTCTTGGGTGCAATAGTTTGAGGTGGCTGTGAGCTGTGCCAATGCCACTGTGTTCGAACCTGGGACACTCTGTCTCAAAAAAAAAAAAAAAAAAAAAAAATCTGAGCTCTTTCCTTCTTTCTAACATAAGCATCTAATGCTGTAAATTTACCACTAAGCACTGCTTTATCTACATTCCATAAATTTTTATGTGTTGTGTTTTCATTTTAATTCACTTCAGAAGATTTTCTTCCTTGGCCCATGCATTATATAGAAGTGTATTGTCTAATTTTCTCATATTTGAGGGTTTTCTAGGAATCTTTCTGTTATTGATGTCTAACTTAATAAAAAAATTAAAAAGCTTGGGCGGTACCTGTAGCTCAGTGGGTAGGGTGCCTGCCTCATATACCAAGGGTGGCGGGTTTGAACCCTGCCCCAGCCAAACTGCAATAAAAAAATAGCCGGGCATTGTGGCGGGTGCCTGTAGTCCCAGCTACTCAGGAAGTTGAGGCAAGAGAATCACCTAAGCCCAGGAGTTGGAGGTTGCTGTGAGCTGTGACGCTACAGCACTCTACACAGGGCGATAAAGTGAGACTCTGTCGCTACAAAAAAAAAAAAAAAAAAAATTAAAAAGCTTAATTTTGCTATAATCAAATAATGAGATCTTTATGATTTTAATATTTTTAAACAGAGGTCAGAGGTCAGTAAACTTTTTGTAAAGTGCCAGAGAGTGAAGCGTGTAGGTGTCATGGGCCTGTAGATGGTCTCGGTAGCTGCTGCTCAACTGTGTCTTTGTGGGATGGAAGCAACGCACACACCCACGTCCCGGCAAAACTTCATGAACAAACCCGGGCTGTGGGCTGAGTTTGGCCAATGGGGTGCAGCTTGCTGATTCCTGCAGTTTAAAGGTACTGATACTTGGTATACGTCTCTTCATTCAGTTTCTTTTCAGAAATGCCCTGATTCCATTTGAAGAAAAAATACTTATTCTTTTGTCATTGACTGGAGTGTTCTGTAAGTGTCAAAGAGATCAGCTTGGGCAGAATATAATTCAGGTCTTTAATAACCCTACTGATTTTTCTGTCTCCTTGTCCTATCAACTCAAGAGGGGAGTGTGACATCTCCAGTGATAACTGTGAGTGCTGTTTCTGCTCTTTTTGTTCCTTTTTTGTTTTTTTGTGTGTGTGTTGCTAGAATTGGCTTCATATATTTTAAGTATGTTATTGGTCATAAATCTCATTTATAATTATGTCTTGTTAATAATGAATTAACCCCTTTATATGCAATTTCCTTTTTCTTCCTGGTGATGTTCTTTGTTCTGAAATCTGTTTCGTCTGGTGTTGTTCTAGCCATTACAGCTTTTTTTTTGCCTAGTCTTTTTATGATATTCATTTGTCTATACTCTCATTTTTTTTTTTTTTTTTTTTGAGATAGGGTATTAATTTGTGGCCCAGGCCAGAGCAACGTTGAGCTAATTATAACCTCAAATTCCTGGGCTCAAGCAATCTTCCCACTCCAGTGAGTAGCTAGGGTTACAGGTATACACTGCACACCTGGCTGATTTTATTTTCATAAATGATTTCTTGCTATGTTGCTGAGGCTGGTCTCAAACTCCTGGCATAAGACTCCCACTCACCCTCCCACCATTCCGGGATTACAGGTTTGAGCACCACACCTGTCCTCTTCCCTTTACTTTTAATATTGCTATGAGTTAAAGTGTCTTTCTTGTTACCCGCATATAGTTAGTTTTCCTTTGTAAACCAAGTTAATAATCTATCACATATTTAATGTAATTAATTATTTGTTTTAATATACCATTTCTCCATTTCTTTTCTGTTTGCCTGACCTGTTTTTCACTCATTTTTCTTTTCCTGTCTTTTCTTCAGTTACTTGAGTATTTTTATGGGTCCATTTTACTCCTATTATTGACTTATTATATATATATAATTATTATATATATATATATAAATCTTAGATTTATATATATCTTAGATTTATATATAAATCTTATTTTATATATATATAAATCTAACTTAGTGTGTTCCCTGGTGTTTCCATGGTATGACTTAATTTATCACAATTTATCTTCAACTAACATCCTCCGACGTCACGTGCTGTGGGAGACGCTGACAATGTGTACTGCCATCCTTTGTGCCATTGTTGTTAGACATTTCACTTTGACACATGGTAGTTTTAGAACATTTCCTCAAATTCTTTGAAATCCTCCCCTCAAAAGATGGAGTGTAATTCACCTTCCCTTAGCGTGGCCTGGGCTTAGTGTCTGTCTTCTTGCATTTAGAATATGGTAGAAATGACAGTCTGTGACTTCTGAGATGAGGTCACTGGAGGCATTGCAGCCTCCGCCTTGTTTTGTCTTGGGTTCCCCACTCTGGGGGAAGCCAGCTGCCGTGTCACAAGGACGCTCAAGCAGCCCAGGTGGAGAGAGCAAGGTGGAGAGGAACTGAGGCCTCCTGCCAGCAGCCGTGGGAGGGAGCCATCCTGGAAACAGGTCCTCCAGCCCCAGCCAAACCTTCAGCTGGCGGCATCTTCACTGCCACCTCCTCTACAGCCTCAGGAAAGACCCTGAGCCAGAACATTCAACTAAGCCACTTTCAAGTTCCTGACACTTAGGAACAGAGATGACATATGTTTGTCATTTTAAGCTGCTAAGTGATTATCATGATTTGTTCTACACTAACCACTACAAAGTCACTTTTCTTGTTATTATTTTTGTGTAAGTAATCAACAGTCTTTTTTATTTTATTTTATTTTATTTTTTGCAGTTTTTGGCTGGGGCCAGGTTTGAACCTGCCGCCTCCGGTATATGGGGCTGGCACTCTACTCCTTGAGCCACAGGCGCCACCCTAGTCTTTTATTTTTTATTTATTTTTTTTGTTGAGACAGGGTCCCACCCTATGCCCCTGAGCAGAGTGCAGTGGGCGTGGTAGCTCACCACAACCTCAGACTTGGGCTGCGGGCACCCTGCTGCCTCAGCCTCCAGAAGCCGTTGGGATTACAGGCACTTGCTGCTGCGCCCGGCTGGGTTTTTCCATTTTTTTCATGAGTTGGGGTCTCACTGTCGCTCAGGCGAGTCTCGAACTCCTGAGCTCAAGCAATTCTCCCTCCTCAGCCTCCCACAGTGCTGGGATTACAGGCATGAGCCACCGCGCCTGGCTAATCTATAGTCTTTTAAGCATACGTTTTCCATTTCCAATACTCTCGTTCCTTTTTGTATATAAAATTTTTTATCTAACCCTATTTTCTTTATGGAAAAAAATTGAAAAAATTTGTTTGATATTTATTATACAGGTAGTAAAAATATGGTGATGATGAATTCTTTCAGTGGTTTATCTTCTATACAAGTATTTAGGTTTTATTTTAAGAGAAAACTTAATTTGGAACACATTTTAAATTCACATAGGAGTTGCAAATTTAATACATAGAGTTTCCATGTACCTTTTATCCAGCATCCCCGTGACAGCCTCTTATAAAACTGACATTACAACAAAAAATTTTATTTGCATTTCACTAGTTTTCACGTGTACCCATTTTGATGTTGCTGTACTCATTTGCCACCTGTAAGAAAGACTCGGACCCCACTTCAGGTATAAATCAGATGGTGATTTATTACACCTGCACAGGTGGGTTGCTGCCCCAAAGGGCAAATGGCCCCGAATTGAGGAACAGGCTGACTTTCATACAATTTTTTTTGCCATGAAAGCAAGCAAAAACAGAAGCAAAATGTGGCAGTTAGCTGGCTCAGGGGGTAGCTCGGGGCGGGGTTACAGTTAGTTGGCTCAAGGGGTTACATCATGGCGATTGGCACCGAGACAAACTTAGCTTGGGAAATTTTGCTGGAGTGAGCTTTCACCCTTGTTTTACCTGTGGCTAGGAGTTTTTGAGAACTCAGGGAACTTCCTTATTCTATTCTGAAACCTGTTCCCGAATTTAACCCAAGGAGGGGGTGCACACTGGGGACCAAGGCCAAGACAGGCTGAGACAGACTTGGGTCTTTAGGGGTCTTTCTGCTGGGTTGGTTATTACAATGTAAGGGCAACCATCCTGATGAAATTTTTCCATGTTTATAGACTAGGTTAGCCACCAACACCATGGCGGCTGTAACCTGGAAACTGCTGCAGGCTATAGTCCAAGTCATCTCATTTTTTTCCTTCTTTCAGAAATCATACTCATATACCTTCTATGTGCAGTCCCTAAAAATTGTTATTTCATATATATTGCTCCGGTTTTCCACTTGATTTTGGTGGAGAAACACCTGTTACCCTTATGGCGGCAGTGCATGTGCATACCGCACTGACCACCCCTTAATTCCTCAGGCACAGGTCACAGGGTTGGGCCACCACACTGCTGCATCTCTCCCATCAGCAGACACCAGCACCCTATTCACATGCATGCTACCCCCTCATGGCCTGCTGATATCTCTGATTCCCTGTGGCAATATATTTTCCCCAATTTAGAATTGGTTGAAAATCCCTCTGCCAGTCACCTCTCATTTTCTCTGGTCCTCTTCTACTTTCCTGCTTTCAACTGGCTGTTCTAATTTTACTTTTTAATCAATTGGTGGTTTTTACAAAGGCTTATCTTCAGAAATGTCAGTTTCAACATGATCTTGGGATGGGTTCCTTTGTTATGTAAATTTTCTCCTTCATTTACTACTGCTGTGTCACCAGGCGTTTACAGAAATCCAATTCTTAGAGAATATCAAAATTGATGAGATTAAATGTTAAGAATGACAGTCATTTGATTTTGTAGCTGACAGAAGTTGTAAAGGTTATTAATTACACAGAAATGTTTTCTGGAGGGTTGTCAGTGTCAAAGCCAACTACCCACCATAGTGAGATTTGGGGGATTGAGGAAGGATTGTGAAGAGCAGAAGAGGGGGAAGTCACAGTTGAAGTCGATACCCTTCAGTGGAAGGACAGACCAGTGTGACAGCCCCTCCAGCCTCTTCCTTGTGCCTGAGGAAGTTAAGTGAGCGTGTGAACTTGCAGGTCCAGCTGTGATGGATAGCAGGCACCACGTTCCCCCAAGTTCAGCTAAGTTGGTGACGAATAGAATGAACAAAACGACAGAGATGGATGGATGCATTTCTCATTTTAAAGTCTAGATCTATAGGGCCCTGAGACACACATTTTTTCCCTCCTGTTTACTTGCCTGTCTTTTGAAGATAATAATTTAGCATTTATCTATGCTGCAGGATTACTGTGATAATAAACACAGAAATGCTTTGAAAAAATATTTTGAAAAAAAACAAACCAACCATTTCTTACATAATGGAAGAAGGTAGTTATAAATATCAGCTACAATCATGTGACCAAAATACCTTCATGGAAACACCTGGGTTAGTGTTTTGCTGAATAACTGGGGATTATAGTTAAACTGAGTGACACGGTCGACCATCGCTGTTCATCCCTTGTGAACTCGACACTGTACACAACTCCTGAAACCACATGTGATCTTTAAGGTCATTAACAAAGTCATATTTCTACCCAACATGACACAATTATCCTGCATAAAACAAGAACAACTAACCTTTCCCCAGTAGAGGAGGCAGAGTTTGGGGTGAAGTGCATTCTAATGACCCAATCTCTCCAGGGGATTGGAGATGACATCCCTTCCTCCCCAGTAAACCACAGAATTTCTGCCATTTCGAAGTTTGTCACTGTGGGCCACCTGTGGGTCCAAGTTTCAATCAACCAACCAACCAAACAAACAAATAAACAATGGGAATAGAAAGGGACTGTTGTTACAGACACTGTGTGGTTCACGGTGTTCAAAAACTATGGGATGGAAGGAACGAAGTGTGATGGTGGGCCAGGCAGGACCCAGTAAGTCCTGGAGCAGCAGACCTACAAAGCCTGCGTGAGGCTGCCACAAGATAATCTGGGACATTAAATCCCAGAGGCACCATGAGCTCCAGCTCAACACCCAGTCAGCATCTCCCCAAATTAAGAAACCCCAATATACTCTCAAGAGTGAACCAATACAATCTCAAATTATTAGGGTTCTTTCAGTTGTGTTTTTTATTTTTTTTCCAATGGACTGGACTGGGGATAGGGCTATGCTGAGAGAAGGCTGAGGCTTTTGAAACATGTGATCATTCATTTTTGAGGTTCTGTCCCCAAATATCCAATGTTTGCAAGATCCATTCTAATCTTACTCCTTGATGGACCTTCCTCTGTAATTCATCCTCCTCCTCTAAGTTGCCAGGTCAGCAGGATCTGGACGACTGTTCTCTCACTGCTGGTTTTGTTGTCTTGTCTACAAACACAATGTGTGGTTTTGAACATAGCTGTGTTCTTCATAAATAGTTTGGAGAGGCTAATTATAAAAATAGTAGAGGAGGGAGGTGGCATTCTTTCTTTAGGGATAAACGAAAACATGGAATGATGATTCAACATCTGCTTGTCATTTATGGTGTTGATGAGGCCATCTGGGAACTCTCTTTTTAGTGGTGAAGGCGTTGACTTAGACTTGGAGTCGTGGAAGGCCAAGGTCTGGGTGTCCCAGTGAGTGTTCATCTCTGTTCTGGGAATACCTATGACAACCCTCTGCCACCTGGAAGCACTGGTTACAATTATCAGCTATTTTCTAAAATATCCAGAGTTAAACTTTCAATAAAGAAAAACACCTATGTGACAAAAGCAAAGAAAAAGCTGAGATTTGGAACAGAAAACATAAGAATCAACTCTGTTTCTGGCCTGTGGTTGGGGCTGGGCAGGATCCATCCCAAATCCTAAGGGTCTGTGGTCGATTGACTACACGGGACAGATGTGAGGCCTCGGGACCAGGTGGCTCAGGATGTAGGGACCCTGAGAGCAGGGACTCCATGAAGAACACACCCTCAGTGAAAGGGACAACTGAGAGACAGATCTTCTCTGTGACATCGCAGGTGAAACACAAGCTGACGCTCCTCTTACTTGATCCAGGAACAGTCGGGCAGGAAATTGACAGAAAGTGAAACGGCCCCAGCTCATGATGCCCACGCGGCACCTGGCAGGGGCAATCCCACAACTGCTCAATTCTTAGGTCCTTGGGGAGTGGGTGTGGGAATTGCTCAAATGAATCTCATAAAACAAAATGACCCAGCACAAGGCAAAAGCTTCATCATTACAGAGAGTCATCAGGCATCACAAACCAGAGGATGAGAGAGGCTTAGGGCAGAATGGGAAACCAGCAGACTCAGCGTGCCCGAGTCATGACATCACAGAATCAGATCGTCTGCTCTGATGGAAGTGCATGTAATTATGAAAAACAGAAGATTATTTGAGAAACAGCAAAGTAGAATTACATATAAAAACATTTTTCATGGAGAACAGGAATCCAAAGCATGCATTAAATGCTGTGTGTGTGCATGTGGATGAGCTGATGAGTCAGAAGACGGATTCCAAACGATTACTCAGAACGCACATGAAGAGGTGGGATCGAAATTATTAAATGTTAAGAAACATAGAGGATAAGGTGAGATTGTTCATGATACATCTAATATGAGGTTTCAGAGGGAAAAGTTGAAAGACCGATGGACAGGCCATCCATTTTTGAAAATGTGAAAGTTGAAAATTTTCCAGAATTGGTGCAAGACTCAAATCCTCAAAGATCAAGTCCAACAGAGAAGAAATGAACCTAAGCCCTTCAAGTAGAAACAAGGTAGCCAAGGCACAAAATGAAAGATAAAATCCTAAATGCAATCAGAAAGAAATGCAGATTTTGCAACAAGAAAATAAAAATCACATGACAGTAGACATATAAAGAGCAAAAATAAAGACGACGATAAATTAATGTCTTCAACACACTGAGAGAAAGGAACTGGCAGCTTAGACTTCAGAACACTGTTATAGTATTGTTCAAGGTTGTGAATAAAATAAAAACATTTCAAAAAAGTAACCCTGGGATTGTTTAGCACTTCCTGACCATTTGTAGATTATGACTGAAAGAACACGGCAAGATAAATATTTGGAAGGAAATTTTATGCAGAAGAATGAAGTTACATGGTGCAAGAAATAATGTTCGTCAAGGAAATTATAAATATGATTGTAGATCTCTGGTATTTTAGGCTTAGAGATATACGCAGTGCATTCACCTGTGGCCTTCTGGAGCTTTTTCTGGCTTGTGCATGGAAGATGATGGCTTGCTGATTCTTCTAACTCTCAGAACCATTGAAAATGCTGAGCACAATCCACGTTTTCACACCCATTTGATGGTGGGAGTAGAAATTAGTACAACTGTTCAGGAGATGAATTCAGCATAAGTGGCAAAGAAGATGTTCAGCTGAGCTGATCGGCTATCAATGCTGGGAGTTTACCCTGAGACTGGTCATTTGTGCCATCAGAAGGCCATCTCTAGGAAGGTTTAATGTTGGCAATGGTTCCACACTGGAGTCCCCTCTACCCTCCAACAACGGAAGCTCAGACAAGCAAATGTAGTGTTTCATACAGAACGCTGAGCAGCGGTGAGATAAAGGGACCAGAGCCCACACGGGGGCGGGGAAGGTTCCTCAGGAAATGCCTACATCACACAAAAATATGTGTAGTAAGCACAAATTATATGTAATGTTTAACAAACATGACAGAGAGTGTCTTGTATGAAGAAATGGAATCAATAAGCACCCAGATCAGGGTGCTGGTTTCTGTGAGGGTGACACCTGGTGCCGTGGAGGGTGGAAAGGTCCTTTTGAGAAGGGGATTTAAAGGCTTCATTTCTCCAGCTGGTCAGCGAGCTCCTGGGTGTTTCATATGTTGTATATTAATGTGTTGTTCACACATTTTGTTAATTCAGAAACGTGTAATAGAAAGTTGTATTGTCATATTTTATCCACTGGATAGCTCTAGAAATATGAACAAGTTTCTGATATGATGTACTTTTATTTAACATGGAAAATACCTGGGCCTGCAATCTTGTAACATTTGTAAAGGTCTGTTGCTCTGGTGCTTATTGGGGTCAATTACAAAAGTTAAGGCTGGGGAAGTACTGTTATTTCTTCTCCTCTTCATAACTAAAAAAGGCAATATTGTGAAATTGTAATGTGGCAGTCAAAGCACTTTGATGGGTAAATGGAAAATCTATGAGCTTTGAGTGGAGCCCAGAGCAGAGGAAAGCGTTCAGTTAGTCCCGACTGCAGTGCCAAACACTCTTCTTTAAGCCACTGCGCCAGCAGGTCCAGTGTTACGTGTCTGCGACATCGTGGGAGGCTCTGGGGAGCCTGTGGCAAAATGCTGGAGATACGGGACAAATTGTACCTTCTTTGGGTACTAACATTCTTCTTTGTGAGGTACCTCTGACCTTGCCACTAAGCTGACTGTGGAGACCAGGTACTCAAGCAGAAATGGTCTCTGTGACACCTTGGGAGCAGTATCTGAAGGTGCAATTAGTTTGCAAGAATCCCTCTCTCTTAAGCAGAGTTTCAGTCCTAATGATCCCTCCTCCTCCCTAACAAACACCTATGGCTCGTGAGAATTCCCTCATGGACTTGGACAGAAAAAGATGAACGAAAACCCAGTGTTGAGATGGTTCTGTGCGGCATGCTGCGTCAGTCACCCTGGCGGCTTTGACACTGTAATCTCCAGAGAACAGAGGAGAAGGCCAGTGTACCCTCTTCTGGTTTTCATCTTTCATGGGCCTAATGTCATATACTTGTCATTAAATCTCAAACTGTTTTGATTTTTATCAGGAAATTTCCTTTGCAGCAAAAGATACATGGCAATGAGCAGATGCTTGTGGGATCTCCCAGTCTCGTCAAATAGATCATCATCCAGAAACTGCTGACCTTATAGTAATAAAATGATTATTAAAGATTCAGGTTTGATGCCAAGGAGATATTATCTTGTAGTTTGAGGTTCTACCTTTCAGAATGTCACATAAACTCAGATAAAGAGTGAGTAATCCATTGTGATTTTTCTGTCCTAGCCAGAAGGTATTGGTCTAGGAACTCAATGGTAATATTCAGAATGAGTCCTGAAATAGTTTTGTCTGCAGACACATGTCTTCTCCACTAAACTATGGATTTTGCTGAATTAGAGGTTTTAGAATCTAAGAGAAAAGGGGTGCTCGTAGCTCAGTGGTTAGGGCACCAGCCACATGCTCCAGGGCTGGTAGGTTCAAAACTAATAACAATAATAATAATGATGATAGTAATAAAAATAAAATAAAATAAAACCTTATGTTTTCTAAACTTAAAAAAAAGGAATCTAAGAGAAAAGTGTTTCCACAGAAGATAAAAGAATGGCTTTTTTTTTTTCTTTTTAATTTGGAGGCAGAGATTGATACTTGGCAAGTTTGCAATGCTCATGTCTCTGGGTGAACAGGGAGTGAGTGTGTATCGGCTGGGCGGCTGGTTCTGATTGCGAGGGGAGAAGGATTGCCAGTTAACAACCGAGGTGGGAAGGGATGAAATTCACCCTCCTGGGAAATGATTCCAAATCCCTCTGAGCAATGGGACTGACCCTGAAGACTCCAACTCTGCAGAGTTTGAATGAAAGTCACTGGTACTTTCTTTTATTCTCATTTAGCTCACAATTCCTTGCCATTTATGATGCTGTGAACCAGGGGCCTGTACACAGGCCTGAACCGGAGGAGACGGTAAATCCCCCTTAAATTCCTGCTTGGATCATAGGCAGAGATACCAGCTCTCGTGAGAGAGCCTGTCTTCCATGGCAGGGCAGTGCTCTGAGGCTGTTTGGACGTCCCATCTATGAGCCCAGGAGGCAGATGCTGTCAGGTGTGGTGCTGAGCCCCATGATTCTCCTGTGTCCCTCCTGCTGCCTGGAGGAAAACTGAAGAAATGAAGGGTGCAGAATGAAGACCTAGGAACTGGCCTACTGTCTAGTGTCGCAGTTTCCTACATTTGCAGTGTAGTAACAGCTGTAGACGCTTTCTGGACTTTTTGAATGGTTATGTCCTGCCCTCTGATCCAAACACTTCACTTACACTTCACTAAATGCTCTCCAGACCCCATTTACCCCCAGCAGCAGATTTGTTCTGGTTAGTCGTGGGAAACATGGTCAGCAGAATAAATAGCTCACTTGGGCGTTTGCTGGGATTGAGGCCGTCCAACAACTGACCTTTCAAAAGCTTTCCAGAGACTCAGAAGTGCTGTGGCAGCTCTGCCCACGAGGGGCGCCCGGCAGCTGCCCGTTCAACCTCAGTTGTGCCTCCTGTGCAGCATTTTTTCCTGTGTCTTGGAATATTCTGGTGCGTCATAGACACTTCTCTCCTGAGTCCCAGCTTTTCCTTCATGCCTGTGCTGAGGGTGGTGAAATGCACATTGACAAAGTCAGGAAACACTGGGTAAAATAGGGCACGAGTTTCAGAATCAGAGAGACTCGTGTTGAGAGGCAGCTCTTTGATTTACAGCCCGTGAGAAGGCTTCATTCTCTCACTTGCAAAAGTGGCAAATACGATCTACATTATGGGATTATTGGAGGACTGAGGAAGGGCATGATCTACATTATGGGATTATTGGAGGACTGAGGAAGGGCATGTGTTAAAATCTCTGGTTGTTTCCCATTCCAGGACTTCTATTTATTTCACTGCACCGGATAAATTTTCCAAGGCTGATGGACTTTAAATACTAGGAAGTCCTTCTACAGAGAAGGTAGAAGAGAAAAAGAGCTTCTATTTATAATTTAGTAACTTATTTGTTTAGTCTTCCTGTTCTAGAGAAAAGAGTTGGCTGGTTACCATTTCCTTTCAACTACACCCTTGAGTAAACTTGTGTAATTAATTCACTGGGTCTGATCAATGTCGATGCCACTGTGTACAAGAAATAATCAAGAAGTTAATAAAGCGATGATGTCCTTGGCAAACGTGGTGCTTCAGAAATAAAAGCCAAAAAACCATTATATTACACTTTTCTTCCAGCGAAAGGACTCAGGAAAATGAGAGAGGGTAATGTTTCAAGGAATGGAAGAAGACTGCCTTTCCTGTGGTGAGAAACACAATCTGTTCAGAGGGGGAGACTACAGGTGCCCGGCTTCACCCTGTCAGCCCTGTGCAAGGCGGGCTCTGCCATCTCAGCGTGGTCAGCCTGTGGGCAGGTCTGCCCTGCTCCATGACCCTGGCTTCAATTCAGGGAGCAAAGATGTTTTTCTCCTTTGTTCTGATCTCAGTTCCAAGCTTGTTGTCTCAACTACCCATCATCAATATCTCTGGTACCATAGTCCCCACTTGGCTCAATAGTTTGTGTTTACACGTTTGCAGCCAGAGCTCTGGAGGAAGAAAAAAGATGAAATACACAAATGTAGGGTATAGGATCCAAAGCCAGCCTTATCTTCAACAGACTGGAAAATTAAAGCTGGAAGGAAGGAAGGTTCATCATGTGGCGAGTGCTCTGAAGGCCCTCCTGGGGGCTTCCGGTCCAAGGCCTGCAGGCGGGACCTGGGGCTCCGCAGGTGGCCGTCTGCTCCCCGGGTCACACTGCTGTGACCCCTCCATGTGCCATTGCCTGCTCTTTTCTCTGTGCTAAATCTTTTAGATTTTCCAGCCCTTCTTTGTCCTGTTTCTCACATTTAGCTTCTGAATTTTTGTCCTTTGGTCATGCTCCTGTGGGCTAATGCTCATTAATGTTGTGGCAGCACAGAGAGGGCACTTCTGCAGACACACCCCAGCCTAACGAGAGTGAGGGATGTAGGGCAGTCACCTCTTCAGCCTGGATGGTATCTTTTTACTGGTACCAAAAGAGGACAGAATCACTTTTATGGATGCTGATTAAAATTGAGTTTGATGTCAACCAAGCGCCAGGTGTCACCATAACATCTTCAGACTCCCAGGGAAGATGCCTTGCTCACATGAATGTTGATTCTCAATGTGGTGATCCCTTAGCAAGGTGTTAATAACCATAGAACAGCAATAGAAAATGAACACTTCATGCATTGCCCTTTATATGTATATAATTCATTTAATCTTTGCAACAATCTTCTGAGTTTGCTGTTATGATTTTCTCTAATTTACAGATGAAAAAACTGAAGCCAGCAGTGGTTTTCTTAAAGTGAAGCCATCACTGGAAATTGTAAATAGTGTGCGTTTGGCTTCAGCAGGAAAGAGAAGCTGGAAACCCAAATGGCAAACCTATTCCCCAAGAAACGCCTTGGTTAAGCATCAAATGATTGGGAAAGAAAATGTATACTTCTTGTGTTTAAAATTTTTTTAAAAACAGAAAAACAAAAAGAGAAATAAAAAAACCGAAGCCAAGTAAGGTAAATAACATTTTAAACATCATACAACCTGAAGTGAGTAATGTTAAGACTCACCCTGGGGGAATTGGCTACAGAGTCCACCACCACTCATGGCTTCTGGGCACTGCTGATTAAGGAGTCAAGGTACTCTTGATCGTGCTGTCCTTCAGGGCTCTGAGCAATAAGAGAAGAATAAGAGCTGCCTTTTATTAGTCTTGTGACAACAAAGTACTGGAAAGAACCCTGCAGTCAACCAAAGGCAGCCTTATGCTGAGGTCTAAAAGTTTGCTTCTTATATTAAACCTCATGCTGAAATTTGATCCCCAGTGCTGAAGATAAGGCCCAATAGGGGATGTTTGGGTCATGGGGGTGAATCCCTCAGGAGCAGATTCATCTCTTCTCTTGGGGCAATGAGTTTTTGCTCTTTAGTTTCTGGGAGAGCTGGTTGTTACAGAGAGCCAGGCCCTTGAGTGTTCTCCAAATTTCTTTCCAAAAAG
>CAUYPK010150507.1:0-19981 GCA_963574355.1 Loris lydekkerianus | reverse complement strand
CAGACAGTTTTAGAACACCAGCATGACTAAACCCAAATAAAAATTCTCATAGACACATTATAATTAACTTTGATAAAGTTAATATGAAGTAGAAAATTCTGAAAGCTGTAAGATGTAAGAAAACCATAACATACAAAGGGAAGAACATTAGAATAACTGCAGATCTCTCTGCTAAAACCTTTCAAGCTAGAAGAGGGTGGTCATCGAACTTTAATCTCCTTGAACAAAATAACTTTCAACCCAGGATCCTGTATCCAGCTAAACTGAGTTTCATTTATGATGGAGAAATTGAATACTTTAATGAAATACACATGTTGAAGAAATTTGCCATAACTAAACCAGCTCTTCAGGCTATTCTCAGACCTGTCCTCCATAATAAACAACACAACCCTCTACCACCAAAGTAAACTCACTCAGAAACTTTTGATCAAATTCTAACTTCCATAGTGGTGAAAGGATTAAAAATGTCCACTAGATTTTTGAAAAACTCAATACCCCAAACTCTGTCTGGCTTATCATTACTCTCAATTGATGTGAATGGCTTAAATTGCCCTCTAAAGAGACAAAGGTGGGTTTACTGTATACAAAAACTCAGGCCAGACATCTGCTGCATTAAAAAATCTCATGTTACCTTAAAAGATAAACATAGACTCAGGGTGAAGGGATGGTCATCTATAATTCAGGCAAATGGAAATCAGAAAAAAGCAGGTGTTGCAATTTTATTCGCAGATACAATACACTTTAAACCAATCAAAGTAAGAAAAGACAATGATGGCCACTTCTTATTTGTTAAGGGAAACACTCAACATGATGAGATTTCAATTAGCAACATTTATGCACCCAAACAGAATGCACCTCAATTTATAACAGCAACTCTAACTGACATGAGCAATTTGATGTCCCCCAGCACCATAATTGTTGTAGACTTTAACACTCCTCTGGCAATGTAGGACAGATCCTCAAAAAAGAAGCTAAGCAAAGAAATTTTGGAATTAAACTTAACCATTCAACATTTGCATCTAATAAACATCTATAGAACATTTCATCCTAACAAAACCAAATACACATTCTTCTCATCAGTCCATGGATTATCCTCCAAAATTTATCACATCATAGGTCACAAGTCTAATCTCAGCAAATTTAAAATAATAGAAATCATTCCTTGTATTTTCTCAGACCACCATGGAATAAAAGTTGAACTCAGTAACAACAGGAATTTCCACACACATACGAAAACATGGAAACTAAATAACCTCATGATGAATGATAGCTGGGACACAGACAAGATTAAAAAGGAAATTATCAAATTTTTGGAACAAAACAATAATGAAGAAACGAACTATCAGAACATCTGGGATACCGCAAAGGGAGTCCTAAGAGGAAAATTTATAGCATTGCAAGCCTTTCTCACGAGAACAGAAAGAGAGTAATTCAATAACTCAATTGGACATCTTAAGCAACTGGAAAAGGAAGAACTTTTCAACCCTAAACCCAGCACAAGAAAAGAAATAACTAAGATTAGAGCAAAACTAAATGAAATTGAAAACAAAATAATCATACAAAAGATCAACCAAAGAGTTGGTTTTTTGAAAAGGTCAATAAAATAGATAAACCTTTCGCTAACCTAACCAGAAGTAGAAGAGTAAAATCCCTAATTTCATCAATCAGAAATGATAAAGATCAAATAACAACAGATTCCCCAGAAATTTAAAAAATCCTTAATGAATACTACATAAGACTCTACTCTCGGAAGTATGAAAAACTGAAGGAAATAGATCAATACTTGGAAACATGCCATCCTCCTAGACTTAGCCAGAAAGAAGTGGAAATGTTGAACAAGCCTATAACAAGCTCTGAAATAGCATCAACTATAAGAAATATTCCCAAAAAGAAAAGCACAGGACCAGATGGCTTCACACAAGAATTCTATCAAACCTTTAAAGAGGAACTAGTACCTATATTACTTAATCGTTTCCAAAACATAGAAAAAGAACTCATTCTGTGAGGCAAATATCACCCTGATACCCAAACCAGGAAAAGACCCAACAAGAAAAGAAAATTATAGACGAATATCTCAAAAGAATATTGATGCAAAAATATTCAATAAGATCCTAGCAAACAGAATCCAACAATACATCAAACAAATTATACACCACAACCAAGTGGGTTTCATTCCAGGGTCCCAAGGATGGTTTAATATATGTAAATCCATAAATATAATATATCACATAAACAAATTAAAAAATGAAGACCATATGATTCTCTCAATTGATGCAAAAAACGCATTTGACAATATCCAGCATCCTTTCTTGATCAGAACACTTAAGAAAATAGGTATAGAAGGAACATTTCCTAACTGATAGAGGCCATCTACAGCAAACCCGCAGCCAATATCATAGTGAATGGAATAAAATTGAAATCATTTCCACTCAGATCAGGAGCCAGGCAAGGATGCCCACTGCCTCCACTGTTTTTTAACATTGTAATGGAAGTCTTAGCCACTGCAATCAGGCAAGAGAAGGCAATCAAGGGCATCCAAATAGGACCAGAAGAGATCAAACTGTCACTTTTTGCAGACCATATGATTATATATCTGGAAAACCCCAGGTAATCAACTACAAAACTCCTAGAAGTGATCAAGGAATATAGTAACCTCTCAGGATACAAAATTAACACTCATAAATCTGTAGCCTTTTTATATACAAACAACAGTCAAGCTGAAAAAAACAATCAAGGATTCTATTCACTTTACAATAGTGCCAAAGAAGATGAAATATCTGGGAGCGTATCTAACTAAGGACATGAAAGATCCCTATAAAGAGAACTATGAAACTCTAAGAAAAGAAATAGCTGAAGATGTTAACAAATGGAAAAATATACCATGCTCATGGCTGGGAAGAATCAACATTGTTAAAATGTTTATACTACCTAAAGCAATTTACAGATTTAACATGATCCCTATTAAAGCACCTCTCTCATATTTTAAAGACCTGGAAAATTAGTACTTCATTCTATATGGAAACAGAAAAAACCTCAAATAGCCAAAGCATTACTCAGAAATAAAAACAAACTGGGAGGAATCATGCTTCCAGAATTCAGACTATATTATAAATTGATAGTGATCAAAATAGCATGGTACTGGCACAAAAATAGAGAGGTAGATGTATGGAACAGAATTGAAGACCAAGAGGTGAACCCAGACACTTATCATCATTTGATTTTTGATATGCCTATTAAAAATATAATTTGGGGGAAAGATTTCCTATACAATAAATAGTGCTGGATGAATTGGCTGGCAACTTATAGAAGACTAAAACTGTACCCACATCTTTGTACTCTAACAAAAATTGACTCTCACTATTTAAAGGTCTTAATCTTAAGTCATGAAGCTATAAATATTCTTAGAGATAGTACAGGGCAAACGCTTGAAAAAATTGGCCTGGGAGAAAACTTCATGAGGAAGACACCTGGGCAATTGAAGCAACATCAAAAATACATTACTGGGATATGATCAAATAAAAAAACTTCTGCACAGCCAGGAACACATTAAGTAAAGCAAACAGCCCTCAAAATGGGAGAGTATTTTTGCGAGTTATATTTCTGACAAAGGTCTAATAACCAGAACCCACAGAGAACTCAAACTTATTACTAAGCAAAAAACAAGTGATCCCATTTCATTGTGGGCAAGAGACATGAACAGAAGCTTCTCTGAAGAAGAAAGGTGCATGGCCTAAAGACACGTGAAGAAATGCTCATCATCTTTAATCATCAGAGAAATGCAAATCAAAACTACTCTGAGATACCATCTAACTCCAGTAAGAGTAGCCCATATCACAAAATCCCAAAACAACAGATGTTGGCATGGATGTGGAGAAAATGGAACACTTCTGCACTGTTGGTCAGAATGCAAGCTAGTACATTCCTTTTGGAAGGAAGTTTGGAGAACACTCAGGGATCTAAATGTAGACCTGCCATTTGATCCTGCAATTCCTCTTCCAGGTGTATATCCAAAAAACCAAAAATCATTTGGCAATAAAGATATTTGCATCAGATTGTTCATTGTAGCTCAATTCATAATTGCCAAGTCATGGAAGAAGCCCAAGTGCCTATCAACCCATGAATGGATTAATAAATTGTGGTCTATGTATACCATGGAATACTATGCAGCAGTAAAAAAAGTGGAGAATTTACCTCTTTTATGTTTACGTAGATGGAGCTGGAAAATATTCTTCTAAGTCAAGTATCTCAGGAATGGAAAAAAAAAGTATCCAATGTACTCAGTACTAGTGTGAAACCAATTTATAATAACTCACACTTGCATATGAAAAATGAAACACAACTTTAGCCTAGGATGAAGGAGGAAAGGGGAGAGAGAGGGAAAGACAGAGGGTGGGAGGGACAGTAGGGGATAGTAGGGGGACCACAACTATGGAGCACATTGCAAGTACAAGTTGGATCTATCATGTGTAGAACACAAATGTCCTAATGCTATGTTGATTAGTATGATGTAAGCACTCCAATTTGTACAAATAATCAACACACTGAAAATGGCATAAACGTATTTATGATCTATGTACAAATGACTTAATAAAAAAAAAAAGAGAAGTACGTGTGAGTTTTTTGGAGAGTAAGAGGTGAAATTGTCTGTTATTAGACAGTAGTTATTATAGTACAGTGTTGTGAATATACTAAAGCTATGTAATTGTATGCTTTTAAAAATTGTGAGTTTAAAAAAGATATAGTAAATTTTGAATTTTCTAAATGTTATCTCAATTTTTCAAAAAACACAATGCTTTTCTCACCAAATATTACTTTTCCAGTACTATTCAATTTCCTAGATCTCACTTTCATTGTGGTTGAAGTATGGAACTGATATGTATTTAACAAGAATTTTATAAGAACTAAGTTATACAACACATGAGAAGATGGAAGTCAACTCACAGAAAATCATTATGCATAAGGTAGATTTTACATTTATTAATAGTTACTTCCATCAGTTCACCAAATGTCTCTGCAAGAAAGTAACAATATGTTTTTTTACTTACCAAATTATTCCTAACATTATATGAAGCACATGATGCATATTAAGGTTTTTAAAGTAATATGTGAAATAAAAGTAAAAAGAATACAGGTGTGAATTTAGTAGCCTTAAATGAGTAATACTTTTATATATACTCTATATAATTTTGGAAACCATAGAACTGGATGAATATATGAGGTCTGACAATTACATCTGCTACCTAACCCATTGATGAATATCACTAGTGTCACCTCTCAAGTACTCCCCTTAGGAAGCTCTGCACCGACTCCAGCTGCCAGCCCACCATTCAAAGCACTCTTCAGCAGTGAGGTAAGTAGCCCTTTTTTGGATGCATCCCTAATGTATTGTCCAATCTCATTTTTTAAAAATATGGCTCTAAAAATGTACATTCTGGAAGGATGCTTTTATTAAGAATTAATACTTGAGATATAAATGAATAGCTCAAAAATAGATAATTCTTTAGGATGTGAAAATTTCTACTGAAAAGGAAAGCAGAACTGATATGGCATATGTGGCAGACTGATAGTTATTTTCCAGTCTTCAATCTACATTTCTGCCCTTACAATTAAGCTTTACATGAACATTTCCCACCCACATAAAGCCTGATTCTTGTTACTTGAGAGATGGATAAGAATGGAGACACATCAGACTTGGACCACACATGACTATCCTAGGCTAAGCAAGGCAGACAGAGTTGTCTGACAGATGAAAATCACCTTCTCTCTCAACTAATTTATGAAAGGGGAAAATTACTCTATTTGTTTCTACCAAGGCTAGAAATCTTATTCTGTCTTTGAACAGACTCTCAAAATGCTTTTAACTTTTCACATGTCCTACCTCTTAGAATTTAAGTTCATGTTGTTTAACAATCAGAAAGGATCATGAGATATTTCCAATAAGATTGACCTGGGATACTTGAATTTAAGTTCCCAGATACCCCTCCTAGAGTTTCTGAATCCTTAGAAAAAAGAGGAACATAGATATTGATAACCTCCAAGTTGTGTATTATTTTGTCATCTTTGAAAATGTTTCTTTGTAGTTACCAAAAGTATTCATGTATACTAATACACTATGAAATCAAAGAAAGAAAAGACATTTTAATAAAGATAACATCATTTAAAATTTCATTGAGTGAAATGCATGCTTTTATGTTTATAAATTGCATCAGGTTTTAAATTATCAAATATGCAATCATTTTAGTTTTCAACATTCCATTAGGTGATTGAAGACAGAGAATAAAAATTATTTCATCACAGATTCCTAGCATCAAAAAGAGTCTTCAACATCTCATATGCCACAGAGGGCTTCATCTGGTCAATGAGGAATTGAAGGCCTTGATTGTGAAGACCTGAGTTGGTTGTAGAATTCACCATAAAATAGAATTACATTAAAAGCCATCAGCATGTGTAGCTCTGATAAAAACTCAGCATCTACCATAATGATCAAAGTCAACTGCATGTGGATATTTGCTGTAAATGAACAATAGAAAAGGAAGAAGAAATTATTGAAAGCACATTTTTTAATTCCCCAAGAATAATATAAAATATTTGTCAATGAGGAGGATTTGAACATGGACAGTTTGGAGAATCTGTGCTCCATTTATTTCTATAAGCCATTGAGTCCTGCCTGTCTGTCAGCCTGATATAAGTTCTCTCAACATCTGGGGCTACCTGACTTTTTCTACATGCCTCATTCTGATTCAGGCTTGCAACCTGACTAGACCCAAGTTAGGAATGGATTAGAATTTATTTTAGAATTCCCAAGACAACTTTGGGATTAAATGTGCAAAGATTCATGAGAGGAAATATGTCTAACACAAATGTGGAAGGAGGTAGGAAGGTAGCTGAATCTTCCAGGAGTCCTCAAACTGCGGCCTGTGGGCTACATTAGGTGGTGTGATTGTATTTGTTCCCATTTTATTTATTTATTTATTTATTTATTTATTTATTTATTTATTTATTTATTTATTTCAAAATAAGATATGTACAGTGTGCATAGGAATTTGTTCATAGTTTTTTTTGTTTTTTTTTTAAACTATACTCTGGCCCTCCAGCAGTCTGAGGGACAGTGAACTGGCCCCTTGTTTAAAAAGTTTAGGATCTCTGCTAGACTGGCAATGTCTTCAGAGTGAAGGAGACAGGCTGGTAGATTGGGTGGGAGTGTCTTAGATTGCCCTACACTCTAGGGAAAGTTTGCAGGCTGTGCTGAATTCAGGAAACAAAGTGGATTTTAAGACAGATTTCTTATAGACGTAATGGACCTATTGTGGTGGATGTTAGAGTTCTGCAGTTAGATTTCTTGCTCAATTACACACTCTGTAGGTTGGGAGTAAATCACGGAGATTATCATTCAGCATTTGGGATTTGGATTATATTATATTGGTCATTAGTTGGAGATAAGTAATGTATAAAAATTGAATTGAGTTAAATTGGTTAATAAATTTGCAGAATATCTAGTAGAGTTATACAGAGAGTCGAATGCAAAACTATTTTTTAAAGTGAGAACTTCAGGATAAGGAGCAAATGTGTTTCTGTGACTGTTAAGAGTGCTCACATGTTATTTTCTATGTAGATTGAGCCTGAGTAGCCAGAAACATGTTTTCTTATCATTTTGTGATGTTTTCTTTACTCTGTAAAAGAGCTGATATGTAATATTGAGGACTTACTACTTTAATTTGCAGTACAAACATCTATTGCGAAACACTCTGCCATCCATTGCACAGATTGGATCCCATTCCTTGCCACATATATCACCTGCATATGCTGCACAGCGTGGCTGTTAAACAATAGAAAAACACACACAGTTTACCAGTAATGAACTTTTTGAATAAAATTGTTTTTATTCTGCCACATAATTCCATACCATACATCAAAGTGAAATAGATAGATTTTATTTATTTATTTATTTTTTGAGACAGAATCTCAAATTGTCACCCTGGGTAGTGTGTTGTGGCATCACAGATCACAGCAACCTCTAACTTCTGGGCTTAAGTGATTCTCCTGACTCCACCTCCCAAGTAGATGGGACTACAGGTGCCCGCCACAATGCCCGGCTACTTTTTTGGTTGCAGCCGTCATTGTTGTTTGGTGGCCCGTGCTGGATTCAAACCCGCCAGCTCAGGTGTATGTGGCTGGTGCCTTAGCGATTTGAGCCACAGGCACTGAGCCTGAAATAAATATATTCTATATTGAAGTTTAGAAAGAACATTGAAGTGGGTAAAGATATTTGTAGGGTATCAATCTGACAAAGGGTTGATAACTACAATCTCCAAAGAACTCAAATTAATCAACAGAAAAAAAGTAAACAATTCCATCTAATTCTGCCCAAGAGATATGAGATGAACCTTCTCTGACAAAGACAGATGAATGGCTAACAAACATTTCAAAAAATGCTCATCATCCCTGAATCATCTGAGAAATGCAAATCAAAATCAACATTAGATATCATCTAACCACAGTGACAACAGCCCATATCACAAAGGCCCAACGCTCCAGAAGCTGGCATAGATGTGGACAGAAAGGAACACTTCTATACTGCTCCTTGGACTGTAAACTATTACAACCTCTTTGAA
This sequence comes from Loris lydekkerianus, assembly GCA_963574355.1. Taxonomy (NCBI): domain Eukaryota; kingdom Metazoa; phylum Chordata; class Mammalia; order Primates; family Lorisidae; genus Loris; species Loris lydekkerianus. The sequence goes on along the minus strand of CAUYPK010150507.1, from coordinate 11,369 downwards.
AGAAAGTATGGAGAACCCTTAAAGATTAGAACTCTTATTTGATGGCATCAACCCAGAAGTAAAAAAAAACAACTTTTTATCATAAGGACTTTTACATAGATTATTTATCACAGCTCAATTTACAATTGTCAAAATGTGGAAACAATCTAAATGCCCACCAACCCAGGAATGAATTAACAAGCTGTGGAATATGTATACCATGGAATGCTATTCAGCCATTAAAAAAGATGAAGACTTTACATCTTTGTTATTAACCCAGATGGAGGTGGAGCACATTCTTCTTAGTAAAGCATCCCAAGAATGGATTCAAATCCAACATACTCAATTCTAACATGAATGTAATAGATGAACTAATTAAAGGTGAGGGGGTAGGGGAAAGAGGAACAGGGGGGAATAATGGTGGGTTTTGTTATATAACACAGCTCATGGAGGCAGGACACAATTTCAAGAGGGTATTTATCTAAGAACCTCAATCAGTGTAAATTATTAATAATTCTTTGTATTCTCAATGAATCCCAATCAAAAAAAAAAAATTTTCAGGAACCCACACTTCACTTAAACATGAAATATTAAGAGTTCATTTTTAGATACCCAATACAATTTTTTAAAAAGCTTGGAATTATCTAATTTAGCCACCCTGATCCCACTTCTTATACTCAGGTAAAATCTTCTCCATGATTTTATACCATAAGAAATAAAAAAATTGGATTTTTTATTTATTCAGCCCTTTGTCTTCCTCAGTAAGTTCATTACATATGCAACTATTATACATGTTTGCACATGTGTATGTAACTACATAGAGATATAGCTATGTATATAATTTGTTTAGTGTTGGCCATTATCGGTAATTATAATACTTTGTGTATTATTCTATGATCTACTTTTTAAAAGTTTAGTCACCTTTATCCATTCAGATATTTAGAATTATGCTTTATTTTACACACATATGGGTAAAATTATACTACGTGACTACTTAAAAATTATTATTTTATGGATATTTAAGTGTATATTTAGGTTTATTGTTCTTAATCCTCTTGCTTCACTAGGTTGAAGAGTTCTACTATTTTGTGTGTGTGTGAAACAGTCTGCACTTGTACCTCTATAAAGTGCTGTAGCATCACCGCTCACAGCAACTTCAAACTGTTGGGCTCAAACCATTCTCTTGCTTCAGCTTCCTGAATAGCTGGGACTACAGGCGAGTCTCACAATGCATGTCTATTTTTAGAGATGGGCTCTTGCTCTTGCTGAAGCTGGTCTAGAACATGTGAGCTTAGGTAATCCCTCCACCTTGGCCTCCCAGAATGTTGGGATTGTGGGCATGAGCCTCCACCCTGCCCAGCTGTTCTTTAAATACCCTTTAATGGAGATTAGATATTCCTGTACAATAACACTTATGCCCATTAATGGAATTTTTAAATAATGGGATAATTTTTACCTTGTCTCTAATGATAAATGGTTTTATAAGGCTGACAAGATTTTATTTCTTCACCTTAGTGGAAGAAGGGTTGGTTATTATTATATTTTGTTTTTACTTTTGCTCTTCAAAGGATCATTCTGTTGCATCTGTTATTTGGTAAAATTTCCTGTTAAAATTTAAATATAAACCTGTTGAAAGTCTCTTTTCTCTAATTTCCAGGTTAATCAGTATTAAACTTACTGGATGGCGAACTTCTATCATAGGTCCATAAAGAGATTCTGCAACCAACATACAATAGAACAATTAAAAATAAGAGGAACAAGAGGGGAGAAAAGCAGAGTTTCTGCTGAGAAGTGCTCATACATACTACTTAATAGAGGAAGTCTATGCCAGTTGCTTTCTGAGGATCCTGCAGATAATGAGCCTTTTGTGGCTATATGAAAACAACAAATAAAACCACTTCTATTCTGGAAATATTTTATAATTTTAAAATTAATATCACATGTCACAAATAATCTTACATACTGATTAATAATCCCCATGACCTTTCTTTGAAGTTATCATAGTGGGTTTTTACTTCATTTTTATGGATGAGACACCATAGTCAGAGAAGACAATACCTTGCATAAAGCCACTTCAGAGGCCTTGCATATTGCAAAACATGAATAAATTGATGAGGACTCAATTAATGAGTACTCAGGTCTAATATCAAGGATCTATTCAATACTGCCCAGCTATTTTATTGTGAAATTCATGAACCACATTATGCTTTAAGAAAAACCTTTTCAGCGGAAGGATCAGTGGGTACTCTCTTTCCCTACTCAAGGCCTTGACTTTAGTGGAGTCAAAGCTGAAAATAATAGATGGTACAGGAATGCCAGATGCTTTCTCATTTTTGGAATTTAACAACTGTGGAATCAGACCCCCCCCTTCCCAAAGAAAAAATAATTAGCAAATATGTCTAGTTACAGACAAACAAAAACCTAAGGTCCATTGCCCATTCTAATTCATCATTTTGTCTTCTCTTCTCTAGAAGTTAGAAATATGAAAAAGCAATTCATTACAATGATGGATCATTAAAATGACATTTGTAACATGCCAGTTTCTTTTTGCTAGTTTTAAGGATTACAAACCCAATAAAACCAGTTCCTTAAAACCTAGATTAAAGTAGTTGGTTTCTGCATTTTCCAAGATATGTGAAATACTTCACCCACGACTAAAAGATTTACTCACCAGAATAAAGAGGAAATGCCAAAGCAATGACGAAAATAACTTTGGTCGATGATGAGAAGAAGGGCATTTTATCAACTCTGTGGAAGAAACCTCTAGGAATGTTTATAACACATGGCACAGAGACAATTGCCCATTTCCAAACACGTTTCTTTTCTTTTCTTTTCTTTTTTTTTCTTTAATGTAGAAGGTTAGAACAGTTCTTTTCCTTTAAGAAACTTGTGTTGTGTACCTGGAGTCCCAAACACAAGTGTCTTAAGGAAACGAACTTTTCTAAACTTCTAGATTCCTAATAATAGTGGATTCTTCCCTTTTTCCACTCACCTAGTACCAACAACAAATGATAGGTGAACAGAAAGCCTTCAAGTGACTGGAGAGAAATCACTGAATAAGGCCTCCTTGCATATTTGACAACCTGTTTATTCTCCCAACGCTATAAGGGAGCCTAAAAGGGGCTTGGCTGCATTTAAGGAAATAACCATGTTGGAATTTTAGTTTTTTCTCACAAGGAAAGATCTGGAGCACCACTCATAGCAATTCTATACACACAAGGGCTGCCTCCTGAGGGTCCTCACCTCACCTACCTGAGACAAGGAAAATGGAGACTGAGGCCACCAATTTTGGAAATTGTGTCTATTAGTTGATCTTTCTTTCTTGGTCACTTCTACCCAGCTAAAGAGTCTCTTTTATTTTAGTGAGTGAAACAAATGGTCCATGGCAAATAAGATACAAGTAATTGTCTATTCTGCCTGGAGGCTGCAAAGCAGTTCAGGAGAGGTCCATGGCAAATAAGATACAAGTAATTGTCTATTCTGCCTGGGGGCTGCAAAGCAGTTCAGGAGACATACCTCAGATACTTCTCAGAAGATCTCCCCTCAGCACAGGGTCTGGGAGAATGTGATGTGCTGTCTCCAGTGTGGGCAGTGGAGAGAGAAGACAATAACAGTGCATTGTGATTCTCAGATGGAGATATGAATGCTTTCCAAGCTGTTGAATTGGAAAAGATAAGAGAATAAAAAAAAAAAATGGGGAATTGTAATTAGAAATATGCTTAGGCCTTTAGTATTTTGCAGCACTAGAAACACATCTGACTTTAGTAAAACACAATAGGACTGAAGTACAAATTGAAAACCATGACTGGATGTTAGGTGGAGACATTTAACCTATGTTCAGTTCCCCACCCAAGATTGTGAATTGTTTGTATAGGAGACCTGAGCAAGGATGTATTTGAAAAGCTCCTGGATGAGTTTCAAGGCACCTAGCTTGGAAACCCAGGATAAGGAGAGGATGTCAAGAGTAGAAATAAGGAAAAGAGAATGCTCAGAGATGAAATCAAGGAGACCACATTAGATGATGCCCTAAATTACATGATAATAATTTGATCTATATCTCAGAGTTAAGTGGGAGATAATACAAGGCTTAAAGTAGGAATTTTATTTTAATTTTCACTTTAATTTTAACAGCTTGATTTCTAAAAAATACCTGAGTTCAAACTACTGCTTTTTCTTTTTGTTTCCTTCTTGTGGGGTCTTGTTTCTTCTCAGACTGGTAAGGAGCTCCTAACCTCAAGGAACCCACCCAACACAGCCCACAGATGCTTGGAATTGTAGCTTCTCCAAGACACATCTCACGAAATTGTCCAAAGTGAAGACAAAGGAGAAAATTCTGCAAGCAGCCAGGAATAAGCACCAATTGACCTTCAGGGGCAGAGGATCAGGGTGAAAGGGGACTTCTCAGCTGAATATTTTCAAGCCAGAAGAGAATCATCATCTACCTTTAAGTTTTTATAAAAAATGCAATTTTTAACTTAGAAATATATGTCTTGCTAAACTACATTTTGCAATAGATGGAGAAATCAAATCATTTACTGATGTGCAAACATTGAAGAAGTTTGCCACAAGACCAGCTCTACAGGAAGCACATAGACCTATTCTCTACACTGACCATTGCAAAGGACAACAAACAAAATAAACATCCAGACACTGTAATGCAAAACCTAGCTTCAACAATGACATAAGAGGCTAACTAAGCAATGGACTTTCACAAAATAAGATGAGTAGTACTCCACAACACTTCCCAATTCTCTGAAGAGATGATAATGACTTTAATTCCACAATGGCAAGGCACAGGCTGGCTGATTGTATAAAAAAGCCCAAGCCATCTGTATACTGCCTACAGGAAACACACCTACCTTGGAAGAACAACACAAGGCTCCTGGTGAAGGGATGGAATACAATATTTTCCACAAATGAAAATCAGAAGAAAGGAGGGGTTGCCATCTTATTTTCACATATACGTGGATGTAAAGCAACTGAAGTCAAAAAAGACAAATGTGCATTTCATATTGGTCAAGGGAATAATACACCAAGAGGACATTTCAATTCTAAATATTTATGCACCCAACACAAATGCTCTCAGATTTATGAAATAAACCCTAATTAATCCAAGCAACATGATAGCCTATGACACCATAATTATAGGGGACTTTAATATTCCTTTTACAGTGCTGTAGCAACCCGTATAGCCTATGGCTAGGAGGAGTGAGAGTTATAAGAAATACCTATGTAGCTCAATACTGGAACACCTTGGTGGAAAGGGCAGGAAGAAGGCAGGGAGAGCTCTCCTAACAAGCATTAGAACTCGTAAGATGAGAGCAGTTGGTGAATTGGCAGTCTCTACACCTGTGGTACAAGGCACACGATCAGCCTTATATTAGTGTGGAGGAGAAGACAATTGGGATCATGCACGTTCTATCACAGACTCGCTTACTCTGACTCTGTCTCCTCTTCTACCTGCAGAACATCAGCACAGCATCTCTCTGCTGAAGATTACCAAGCTCTGCTAAAGAGGAAGATCTACCTTTCTAAGAAGACTGCTTTACTCTCTCTAAGACATTCTCTCTCTCTCCAGCTAAAGTAGATAGCCCTCATGCACCTAACAGATCTGAGCAAGGTAACTTAGCGGTCCACATCTGGAACCTAGTTAAGCTGGGCTTGAGACCTGGCCAGTCATGGGCCCTGACAAGTGGTGTCAGGAATGAGATGTGGCATAGTTGGCAGGATCCAGTGAACATAGACTGAGGGGGAAATAAGCCTTATCAAATAAGGAAAAGAGAATAGAAATAGAACTATTTAAAGGGAAAAGAAATATCTAAGAAAGACAGCCAACAATAAGCCTTTCTCATTTGGTTTTTCCTCATCTTTCCTGCATTTTCTCGTTCCATATTCTAACTATTTCTTTTGTAGGAAAAAAGCTGATAAAAGCCTTTAGCCTCTTCTGGGAAGTGGCTGGAAAAAAAAGGCCGAAAAAACCTTTAGACAAGAGGGAAAGAGAAAAGATAGAACTAGGAGATAAGATCCTTCAGCAAACAAGCCTTTAGCCTCAGGGGTGAGAAAAACCTTCAGTAAAACAGCAAAGAGAAAGGTTTGGGATTAGGTTGCAAGAGTTTATTAAGGTAGGGAAGAGAACTTCTAACTGCCTTCTCCTATATCTTCGCCCATTGCCAGCAGGAAGTAGCTTTTGAGAGACTGATGCCCGAATCCCTTTTTGGCAGTTAAGAGTTCTGATTAAAAGAAAAGAATTCAGGTAGATTAAGGGGACTGGTGAAGGAATACAGAAAGTGAAGTTTTGTAAAACAACTAAGGCTCCAGACTAAAAAGAAACAGAGTTCCTGTCCCTTTAAGGCAGCCAAAGGTTCTAAAACTTGAAAAGGAAAGATTGTAAAAAGTAGAAGGCCGAAAGAAAGTCAGTAGAGAAAAATTATGATAAATGAGATACAGCAGTTGAAGTATCATATGGAGCAGCTTAAAGATGACATTAAGATCATGGCAGCTGATATAAAACAGTTGAGAGATCAGATGAATCTTATAGTTGAAGCAGGTAAATGCTATATATACATGACAACTCAAATTGGGCAGCTGGAAGATCAGAGGGTAAATCCCCCAGTTAACATCAAATGTCATAAATATGGGAAACTAGGCCATAAGAGAAAAGAGTGTTTAAAAGGGAAAAGAATGCTGAATGCTAAAGAAAAGGAACAAAGAGCATGTAAAACCTCTGAGTGTATGTTCTCAATTTGATAAAGATAGAACACCTTTATTGTAGGGAAATTATCAGTTGGGCCAGAATCAGGACCCACTGGTAAATGAAAGAATTTAAAACATAGTTTCATTATTTTCATTATAAAATATTCTCAGAAAAAACAATATAATTCAATTCTATGCCATGGGAGCAATCTGCCAGCTTGGTTAGAACTGTAATACCTCAGCATAAAACTGAGAAAATTAAACCAGACCAATGGATGATGATGGAGAAGAATTAGATTACCTACGTTTGTGGAATATTTGGTTATCCTGCATGGTGAAGGGGTAAACCACCTCTCATCAGCATCTGTGTACTATAACCGGGTCCAGCTAAAGAGCCTGGACACGGCCCAAAGGGGAAAGGGACACTCTGAAGCAAGTGACTCCTTTGGAAGATTATGAGAGGGAGAACAAAGGGAGGGAAGAGTGACTAAGAGTTAAATCACCTTTGTTCTAGGGAGCTCCATTTGAAAAAAGAGTCTGGAATCAATTGGCAAAAGTTCCGCTGGAAAAGCAGCTTGAAAGCAGGAAAAACTCTGCTACTGAGGAACTGTGAAGTGTGGGACCACTGAAGGACCATGAGTAACAGAGCCTTTGAGAGGAACTGTGAAGTGCAGGACCATTAGTCCACAAGTAATAGTCTTTTAAGATCTGTGAGGGGTGGATTTGTTAGGATCACAAGTACCAAAGCCTTTGGAATAGCGAGAGAAAAATCCTTGCTTGCAAAGACTGCAAGGAAAGCGCTATCTTTTGTGTGTCCATTAAGTAAATATCAAAGAAAAATTCGTACAGTTAAAGAAATGGTAAATTCTCTCAGCAAAGATTTTCTCAGTTTGTTTTCTCCGTTTAAAAAGACATTTAAGGGAATTAACATTACAATGATCAGTTTTCCCTAGAAGCTGCTAATAGTTCACATCTGTATTGAGCTTCCTCATTTAAAGACCTCATACCTGGAATTCTGAACTTTGACAATTACCATATTCTTTTTCCTAGAAAGAAAAGGGCTATATAACAGGAAGAACTGCCCTTACCACATTAAAAATTATTTTGTTTGTATATAAAAAAGGGAGGAATGTAGTAGCCGATATAGCCTATGGCTAGGAGGAGTGAGAGTTATAAGAAATACCTATGTAGCTCAATGCTGGAACACCTTGGTGGAAAGGGCAGGGAGAGGGATTTTGTTCTCCTAACAAGCATGAGAGCTCATGAGATGAGAGCAGTGGTGAATTGGCAGTCTCTACACCTGTGGTACAAGGCACACGATCAGCCTTATATTAGAGTGGAGGAGAAGACAATCGGGATCATGCACGTTCTATCACAGACTCGCTTACTCTGACTCTGTCTCCTCTTCTACCTGCAGAACACCAGCACAGAATCTCTCTGCTGAAGATAACCAAGCTCTGCTAAAGAGGAATATCTATCTTTCTAAGAAGACTGCTTTACTTTCTCAAAGACACACACTCTCTCTCTCCAGCTAAAGTAGATAGCCCTCATGCACACAACAGACCTGAGCGAGGTAACTTAGCAGTCCGTGTCTGGAACCCAGTTAAGCTGGGCTTGAGACCTGGCCAGTCCTGGGCCCTGACAAGTGGTGTCAGGAATGAAATGTGACACAGAGCTTGATAGATCCTCTAACCAGAAACAAAACAAAGATACAAGGGACATAAATGTGACACTAAAACAACAGTCTTAAAAGAAATATCCAGAACTCACCATCCCAAAGTAAAGAAATATAGAGTTTTTTATCAGCCCAAGGAACATTCTCCAAAATAGATCACATCTTAGCATACAAATCAAACTTCAACAAGAAGTTTTTTCCAACAAGATCATAAGAACTGAGATTATACCTTATATCTTTTCAGACCACAAGGCAATAAAGATGCAACTCAAATCTAACAAAGTTTTCATCTCGCACAAAGGCATGGAAACTAAACAACCTCATCATGTGTGACAGTTGGGTCAAGGAAGAAACAAAACAGGAAATCATTAATTTCTGTGAAAATAACAACAATGATGAAAAAAGCTACCAAACCTGTGGGACACTGCAAACTTCATCCTAAAAGGGAAATTTATTGTATTAGATCCCCACATCCAAAAAACAGAGAGAGAGCACATCAATAATCTAATGAATCTTCTTAAAGAAATAAAAAGAGAGAAAATCCCTATCCCAAGCCTAGCAAAAGAAAAGAAATAAGTAAATTAAATCAGAAAAAAATGAATTTGAGAATCAAAAGAATTATTCATAAAATTAATAAAACAAAAAGTTGGTTCTTCAAAAAGGTGAAAAAAGTTGATAAATGTGGCCAGATTTGCTAGAAATAGAAAATTAACATACTTTATACTTTATATTTTTCAGAAATAAAAAGGGAGAAATAACAATTAATACCCTCCAAATACTAGAGATTCTTCTGACTACTACAAAAATTCTATACCTATAAATTTGACAATGTGAAGGAAATGGACCAATAACTGGAATCAAAACATCTCCCTAGAGTTAACCAAGAAGAAAAGACCAATATCAAGCACTGAGAGTGAAGTAACAATGAAAAAGTTTTCAACAATAAAAAGCCTAGGAACAGAAATGTTCACACTGAAGTTCTATCACACCTTCAAAGGTGAGATACCTACACTGGAGCACCTTTTCCAAAACATTGAGAAAGAAGGAACTTTTCCCAACATGTTCTATGAAGCAAACATCACCCTGATTCCAAAACCAGGAAAGGACCCATCTAAAAAGGAAAACTACTGACCAATTTCACTAATGAATATTGATGCAAAAATACTCAACAAAATCTGAGGTAATAGGTTATAGGTTACAGCTACCCATTAATACAATTATGCATCACAATCAAATAGGCTGCATCAAACAGATGCAAGGCTAGTTTAACATGAGAAATCCATCAAGGTAATTCACCATATTAACAAAAGCAAAAACAAAGACCATATGAGCCTATAAATAGATACAGAAAAAGAATTTGACAGAGCCCAGAGTGCGTGGCCATTCCCTATGAGGTATGGGCATTGCAGGGATACCAGCACAGAAACAGTGACTCAAGTGGAGGCTGGGGGATGTGGGCAGAGAGGGACATTTGAAAGAGAGAAATGGGCATGATATTGCACTGCGGGCTGCAGCGCTGACACCCATTCAGACTTTCAAGGGTGGATGCACTGATGCTGAGCTGGGAAATACAAGAATGAAGGTGTTGATGCCTTTGGCCTGCTTGTGACCAGTATTCTAGCCTGAATTGGTGCTACATTGGAGGGGACCAGGCTCTATCCCCTTGCATATGAGGTTGGAACTTTCTGTGGATTTCTACTCTCAGGTGATGAGACACTGGTGGAACTCTCCCTATTGAGCAGTGATTGTAGTATCTGAGCCAAACTGTTTAGAACTCTAGACCTGGGTTGTCCACGCAGGGTTGCTCCGAAGTTGAGAGGAGGTTGTTTTGAAATGGGAAATGACTGAATCTGCTTCATCAGATGTAGCTAGTGGGGGCAGGGCAAAACAGTTACTTATAACTCTCCCCAGATAATATTCCAGCCTATTACCTTAACTCCTTTAGGAATGGGTAGATGTCACTGAATTCAGGACAGAGGCAGTTTGTGCTCCCTTACTTAGCAGTTCTTCAGAGTCTTCAGCTACACTCTGAAAGGGACCTTTGTAAGGCTGTAAGGGAAAACGCACAGACATAAGTCCCCCCTCATTGATTAAGGATGTATTTAGTCTACTTCCTGGCACCCACAATCCCATCTGATCTTACTACTTTTAATAGCCAAATTGCAGAAAATACTCATGAGGCAGAATCAGCAGAAGAATTCTGGCAAGATGAATCATGAATAATCAGAGCAGATCAACTCCCCCAAAGAATGTTCCAGTGAAAAGGAGTAAACACAAACTTTAAGAATACAAAACGTGTATGTGTGTGGTGAAAATAAATTTGTAGAGGTTTTGCATATGATGCAAGTTAATTTATCAACATATAATGGATGGATATAAACTAAAAGATATCATACACAAGCCTCAAGATAACCATAAGAAAAAAACTATAATGGATACACAAAACATAAAGAAAAAAGGAAGACAAGAAATCACCAGAAGACCTTTTCAAATAACAGAAGGTATCAAGTTAGGAAAAGTGGAATAAAACACTTCAAAACATAAATAAAACCAAGAAAATGGCAGTAATAAGTCCTCTTCTATTAATAATAACCTGCAGTATAAATGCCCTAAATTTTTCAGTCAAAAAGCATACAGTAACCTGAGATGCTGCTGTATTCCTTGATCAATTCTAAGAGTTTTGTAGTAGAATCCTTGGTGTTTTCCAGATATACAATCATATCATCTGCGAAGAGCGAAAGTTTGATCTCTTCTGACCCTATATAGATATCCTCAATCACCTTTTTTCCCTAATTGCGGTGGCTGAAACTTCCATTACAATGTTAAACAGCAGTGGAGACAATGGGCAGCCTTGTCTGTTTCCTAATCTGAGTGGAAATGATTTCAATTTAACTCCATTTAATACGATATTGGCTGTGGGTTTGCTGTAGATGGCCTCTATCAGCTTAAGAAATGTCCCTTCTATACCAATTTTCTTAGTGTTCTGATCATGAAGGGATGCTGGATATCATCAAAAGCTTTT
>CAUYPK010150504.1:0-28783 GCA_963574355.1 Loris lydekkerianus | reverse complement strand
TCGACTACGCGCTCGGAGATCGCTCCTCAGAGGTCCCTCCTCAGAAGCAGCATAACAAAATCCAAACTTGGCAAAGAGCCACAGTATACAAAATAATGATAAGAGGCAAAGAGCTGAAATTCATTGTGGCCGGGAGCCGCATGCGGCTCTAGCTGCGTGTTCGCCACCCCTGCCATAGGGGTTCCATGTAACACTTTTTTAGAAGAGGTAGAACTTGTTTGACTTACAGCCAGTCCCTTCTCTTTTATAAAACATGTAGGACTGCGTATTTAGGAGAGGAATCAGCATGCATGTAGACTTGGGACTGATCAATTTCACTTGTAGGCTAGATGGGGCTGATTGGAAAAGTTACCTTCTGTATCTTTGGTATATACCTTGGTGTTGCTTCTATCACCGTAAAGATGCACTTGGACAGAAGATGCACTTCTGGCATTTTAATGCAAACATGTTTCTGGACAGTTAAACTGTGAGGTTGTATCCTTATCCCCACTCTGAGTAAAGGATTTCCAAGTGCGGATGGAGAAGGTTTGCATAGATGCCGTTTCTCATCACCTGACGGCTAACCCTCTGCTTGAGCTCCCTGGCCCTTTCTGCTCCTCACCTTGCAGAAAGCGTTTTCCTTTTGACACACCGGTTGCTAGAGTGCCTTGTGGTCAAGGGAACAAGAAATACACACCAGCATTGCGCTCGGAAGCCCAGCCTTCGTTTCCCCCACTGAGACTGGCTTCCTTCAGTACTAAACAGCAGTATTCCAATATCAACGTCCCTTTTTTATTTGCTGTGACTTGCTGTGACTACGGTGATTTTAGTTACAGTAATTAGGTCACCCTTCATGGAGTCAGGCTATTTTAAGTGCCTCTTTAAGGAATATTGTTGCAGATCAGTAATTTTACAATTGGATGTTCTTGTGCAACTTTATTAAATGTAATCTGTCTTTTAAATGTTGCCCTTTTACAGTTATACATTTCTAATTGTTGCTGTAAATGCATTATCACTTTGAAATTAATTAATTTTTCCATTTTGGCCGCCTGCAGTATAATAATCACTAATGAGAAACTCATAAGAGCACTTCTTGGCACAGCGACCCCTACTGGTCAAGCCGTGTCTCTGCCACCCTACTCTTGAATGATCCAGAAGGCTGAAAAAGTGTTTCCACTGTCTCCAATCTATGATAAAATAAAAATGAGAGGTAAAAATGGAAATGCAATTAATTTTAAAGGTTGTTAAATAAAAGATGGAGGATTCTTCAAATAGTTGTTTCCAAAACGTCTTAAAGGAAACTAAAGTCCGTTGAATGCGTTCTATCAAGAATAAGGAAGTCACATCATGGGGGCTTTATATATTTACTCTTTTATCTCTCTGGTTTTCTTTAAGTTAAGTTCTTAAGAGCAATTAAGTTATTCTAAAATTATGTTTTGCACATGCACGCATTAATATGCATTGTAGGTTAGTATGTATATTTATATGTACATATTTCTCTACTGGCTTTAATTCACAAGATCAGGCATTATATCATCTGGTGATGTAAGAGATTTTCAAGGGTAATTTTGCTGTTGGCATTTGCTGCCATGTGTGATGACTTTAGAATCCTGTCATACTTCCAAGTAAGATGCAAATAGGCCGTTGAGGCCAGATACCAGGATGTTTTACACATCAGCATATGTGTTTTCATTAATTTATCACAACAGTTTTATAGTCATAGAACTGTTATCTTTATATTACAATTGAACAACATAGAGAGCTCACCCAGCTTAAGGAAATGGCAAACCAGCCTTTGAAACCTTCCCTACTTCCCTATCCCTAGGTCCATTTACATGGCCCAGTGCAGCCGCCTACCCCTGCCGTATACGTTTAGTTGTATAGTTGTGTATCCTTTGTAAAATATTTGACAGCACCTTAATGAAATTAAAGCCCCCCATGCCCCCCCCCCCCATATAAGCCTTTAGTTCTGGAAAACACTATCTCCGCCAGAGCTCTTTGGTCCTAGCCAGCCCTTTGCGGATCAGTATGTAAATTTGAAACCGAGCACGGTCACGTGCCTATTGGGGTGTTTTGTGCAACCAAATATTTGTGTTGGCAGGTAACAGTAGAAAGAATATCATGTGTTAGGGTAGCGAGAGCTTAGCAGATGTTTTAGGGAACTGCATTTTCAAATCATTCTACATTAAAAAAAATGGCTTGAGTTTATAGAACTTCTGAAAGGATTGGGTTACGTTTCCTGTGGCCGTGTAAAGCCAGTCATTGTGCTGAGTTTTAACAGATGTGCAGCTACCCAGCTAATGGATGGGCCTGCGACGCAGGTTCTGTTGCAAAGTTATAAATTACAACTAGGAAAAGCACAAGATGTCATTCCTTTAACCTTCGTGAAAGCCAAACTGGGTAATTCTGCCCTTGAATAACCTGCCGCAGGGTGATTTATAGTTGTACAATTTAAAACATAATGAAGGAGATAATAGATGTTGATTTGTTCTTTAAATTAGTATTTTAGAAAAATACTCCCCACCACCAGTCTCCCCTTTAAATACCTGCAGCTGACTACACAGTAGATCCCGTCAAGGACAAACACCCGCTGCCCCCAATCTGAATCTTGATTGGTACATTGGAGTGTTATTTACAAGGCACAGGGAGTAGAAAGCAGGGACGTCTTTCTGTTGGGAGGAGAAAATACAGTTTTAAAAAATGGAAATTTCAGCATATTCTTTACTAGTGTAAATATTTTGAGACTCCGGAGTGAGGGTTGAATTTTCTGGCTGCCTTGCTCTTGCCAGTCCAGATACATTAGCAAACCAGACACTTAGGACCCCTCCGTGCTTGCACCACCCTTGAGCTTTCTGACAGTGGCTCCCACAGAAGGAGCTGGTGACTGGGCTCCTCATCCCCCTGAGGCCACCTTCCTACAGCCTCAGACGTTCTTCTCACTTCTGAGTTTATCCCTAGCACGGGCTTCATAAGTCCTCTCTCAATGTGTCCAGAGCTTTAACATCAACAGGATTTGGTTAATCTAGAGGCCAGTGGAGGTGGTAGGTTGGAAAAGAGCAAAGGACTGGGAATCATTACGGCTGTATTCACAGAGCCTCCCCGCCATCCCCGACATACACACTTTTTAGTTGTATGATTTTGAAATAGTTTGGCCTTTCTTAGGTTTATTTTCTATACTGATTCAGATACTTTGGGCCATAGGTTATTTTTTCCCCTTTAAAGATTTTTGCAATAATAGAGGGTTGTTTTTCAGATATATCTGGAGAAGCTGAAGTAGCCAGGAGTATGTCTGGCCACTATCTGGGCAGCTCCTTTGTGATCATCTTGGCTTTTTCCTCATGCTTACAAGACGGCTGCAGCAGCACCTGCCATTGCGTCCCATGTGATAAAGTCTGAAGGCAGTGTGGGAAGGGTGAGGCTCCCCCTCCCATCCCTCCCTCCTTTATCAAGAATGAAGAACATTCTGCCTCAGATCTATCCTCCTAAGACAACATCCTATCAAATCCTGCTGGCTGGGATTGAGCTACCTATTAATATCCTAGCAATGAGGATGACTAGGAAAGTGGGTAACTGGTATTCGGAGCCTCTAGGGTGGGAGATAATCTCTGGTGACAAGGAAAAGGATGAGGTCATGGCTTTTGAGCAGGCACTGTTGAATAGGTGTCCATGTGGTTTTCTCGTGTGTCAAATGGGAATGCCATCTATTTCGTGGGGTGGTTGTGAAAGGAAGTATGAATTATATAGAGGGCACCTGGCCTTATCTGGACCCCGTCCACTGGACCAAACTTACCTGAATTCACTTCCTACCCCTATGTTCCTTTCTTTCTCTGAGTTTTGAAGCGTTCTGTCCTTGGTCTAGAGTGCTCCTCCTTTACTCATGGTTATTACTTGTGTGCAAATATCACGCTTCAGGGAGCATTTTTGGTGTCTCAGATTCCATTGTGTCTTCCCACTTGAGCCTGCGCTGTCTGACCTCTAACAGGGCTCCACAAACAAGTGCAGAGCCAGTGAACGGAGGGCCCCAGATGTTCTCCTTTGTAATATGACTGTAATTTAGAAAGATAATTTCTGTAGTTTCTCCCTTAATGTCTGTCTCCCCGTCTCTTGAAAGTGGTGTTTTTGCCTTCCTGTTACTGTGTCCCTTACCCATATAGTAAATGCTCACTGAACACTTGTGAATGAACAAATTCCAAGATGAGCAGGTGTTTAATAAATGACAATCCTCAAACCATGCTTCATCATTCGCCAGTGTGAGGTGGGGTATAGCCCAGTGTGAGGTGGGTTATAGCCCAGAATGTGTAAAGAGATAAATGATCCAGTCAGGGGCCTTGCCCAGAGCCACAGAGCAAGGCACTCAGGGCCTCCCTGGCTCCAGGTCAAGCACCATGTGAGGGCTCTCCCCAGAGGCGTGTGTAAGGAGGGAGCATATATAATGAGGGAGCCGCCCGACGCAGAAGACCTAAGGTGAGCATTAAGCTATGCAGCTCTCAGGTCCAACCCCAGCCCCATCCCATCCTGGGAAACTTTTATAACTTAAGATTTTTTTATTTATTTTTTTTTAAGAGACAGAGTCTCACTTTGTTACCCTCAATAGAGTTCCCTAGTGTCACAGCTCACAGCAACCTTCAGCTCTTGGGCTTAGGCGATCCTCTTGGTTTAGCCTCCCAAGTAGCTGGGACTACAGGCACCTGCCACAATGCCTGGCTATTTTTTTGTTGTAGTTTGGCCAGGGCTGGGTTCAAACCCGCCACCGTTGGTATATGGGGCTCGCGCTCGACTCACTGACCCACAGGCACTGCCCATAACTTAAGATTCTTGTGTAAAACTGAAATGTTACGTTTATGTCAGGGGCTGGTGTTGAGATTTGAGGAACATCATGAACTGTAGCATCTAGAATACACCAGGTGCTCAGTAGACTTGGACTGGTATTATTATTGGTTTATGGTGAGGATTAAACATCATCAATGTTCAGCATTCTTCAAAATGTGCTTGCAACTCAACAAACATTTGATAGTATCATTGTTATCATAATCACTATTATTTTTCCCCAGCTGTATTGAAATATAATTGACATACAATATACAGATATAGTCATGGTGTACGATGAGGTGTTTGATAGACGCAGGCTTTGTGCAGTGATTACCACAATCAACTAAATAACATATCTAGTCTCTTAGTGGTATTCAAGTGTACAATAACATTATTACTAAATGTATTCACCAGGCTGTACGAATGCTCTCCAGAACTTATTCATCTTGTCCAATGGAAACTTTCTACCCTCTGACCTCCATCTCCCGATACACTGTCCCAGGCAACCACCACGCTGTCCTCTCCTTCTGTGAGCGTGACCCTTTCTGATTCAACATAATGTAAATGAAGTCATGTCGTATTTGTTAGTTTTTATCTTTCTGTGCCTGGCGTATTTCACAAGAGCAGGGTTGTTTCCCTTCCTGTCGTTCACAGATGCCTTTCTCCTGATGACGGCTCTGGATCTGTCGCAGAAGGTCTAATTCTCTCTGTGAACATTGAGCATAAAAACCCCATATGTACAAGCCTCAGGAACCACGGAGGCAGATTTCAGACGGCGGAGCAGGTTTGAAACCCTCCGGCCTGCCTGTGTTACCAGCAGCCACAGCACACCTTAGCTTCCAGATAAATTGGCCACGTTCTCATTAAAAACAAGGAGAAGGAAAATATATCTGCCTTTGTGCAGCTATAACACCTCATCTCTGTTTTTTTTCTTTTCTTTTCTTTTCTTTTCTTTTTTTTTTTTTTTTTTTCTGCCTTTATAGCGTTTTAAGTCTGGCTCAGCTTTTGTTCCCGAATGAGCACCCGAGAGGGGAAAAAGTGACTTGTCTGGCCTTAATATGTGTGACAAATTATTTAATGAACGTTTAACCGAGATTTGAAATTTCCCCATTTTATCTCCCTCCCTTCCTCTCCCTCCGTGTACCCGTTGGCGTTGTGGTAATGCGCTGGCTCTTTATAAGTCTCTTTCTAGCTCTTTTATTACTTTTTTTTTTTTCCCAGTGTGCGGAGCCTTCTTTGATCCTCCCCTATTTCAGTTTCCTTTCTCCAGTTTCATTTCTTTCCAGTGATTTTTGGCCGCAGCGCAGTTTAGATATTGGAGGCCAGCGTGATTAAACCGATGCCAGGAGTTTGTGTTGCCCCATGACGATGTTTCTGGAATGTTTCTTCTGTGAACATTGATTTTTGTATAACTCACTGGACATGTTGATTTTTCCCTGTGAGGTGTAAGGTAATGTTTTTCTAGCAAAAAACAAAGAGGTCTCAATCCTGGTGCTCTGGATTCTTCAGATACTTCTCCCCTTCCTGATTAACTAAGATACAGAAGTACTTTGAAAATCTGCGGAGACCTTGTCCCCATGTTACCTGAGAACCAGCTAAGTGCCTGGCCCCTTTTTCATAGCTTTACTTCTTTATAGTTATTCTCATCGAAGGGAATTGTGGCGAATTGGGCACCATGTGTTGGGGAGACAGATGACAAGCACAGAAATGAGGGAACCTCTCAGACTTCCACCTGGGAAGTACCTGGGATTAACTTGAGTCATTCTTTTCACCAGTTTATCTTCAGAGAAGTAAATACCGTATATACTCGAGTATAAGCCGAGTTTTTTCCGGCACAAAATTTGTGCCGAGTTCGGGTTTTCGGCACAAGTTTTGTTCCGAAAAAACTCGGCTTATACTCGAGTATATACGATAAACTTATCACTTTCCTTTAGAAAACAGAACAAAGAAAGAAACGGCTCTACTAATGTTTTATCTTGTTTTTTATTTTCATTGTTGGGGATTTGTTAAGGGTACAAGAAACCAGGTTACACTGATTGCTGATGTTTTATCTTTTAATATGTAGAGACAGGGGCTTGCCCTGTCACCCAGGCTGGAGTATGGTGTCACAAGCATAGCCCACGGCAGCTTTGAACTCCTGGGCTCAAGCAATCCTTATGCCTTGCCCTCTCAAAGTACTGGAATTACAGGCCAGACCCACTGCACCCCAGCCCTACTTATTTTGGTTTTGCTTTTTTATTTTGAGACAGAGTCTTAGTTTGTCAGCCTCAGTAGAGTAATGTGGCATCATAGCTCACAGCAATTTCAAACTCTGGGGTCCGAGTGATCCTCTTGCCTCAGCCTCCCATATAGCTGGGACTATAGGTGCCCGCCACAACACCTGGGTATTTTTTTTCTCGTTTTAGAGACAGGGTCTTCCTCTTGCTCAGGTTGGTCTCGAACTCCCGAGTTCAAGCAATCTACCCACCTCAGCCTCCCAGCCTACTGATGTTTTTGATGAGCCTAGCCTTTGCTTTGCTTGGGAAAATAGGCTGGATAATTAGACCAAAATAGTCCAATGGCTAGCTTTTTGTGTATAGATGGATAACCAGCCTGATAGAGGCTGGGAGCAAAGCAGAGATGTGCCGATGGTCCCGATGGCTTTTCCTTCTTGGGTGGGACGAGGCTGTGTTGGTGGGGATCATGCCTAAGACTAGTTAGGAAAGTATCATTTCAATGTAGGTTGACCATGTGCTGTGGAGTATTTTGTGATCTGTAAAGCACTTTTTGAACATTCGAGAGGAGGCGTGGTAAGAGTTCAGGCTTCTGAGTGAGGAGGTCCGGGTTCAGATGGTGCGTTTTGCCTTTGCCTGCCCCCTGCCCTGAGTCAGCTCCTGGCCTGCCTCGGCTGTAACCTCAGATACTGCCTGCGTCAGGCAGGTACCGTGAGGACGGAAGGCTGGGAGGCCTGCAGAGTGCTTGGAAGCATTTCTGTCCCGACACAGGAACTCATTAAACACCAGGAAGTATTAGCATTGGGATGATTTTACAACTACTAATAGTATTATTATTGATATTACAATTACTCTCATACTTGTCCATGATCACCTTATAAAAAGTTTGTGTTACGGTACATTTCTCACATTTCTCAAATTATTTGGCGATCATTGATTATCACGCCAGGTTTACACTTAATGTTAAACGTTTTCTGCTAATGCCTCGTGCTTTTTAGCGCTGTTGGGGAAGATCATGATGACAGGAGGTCTTATCTGTTCTTCTCCAAACTCTTCCCACTGCAATTCCTTTCAGAAAGTAAGTTCTTTAGAAATTTAGGAGTTATTTCTTGCTTTCTGAACCAAACAGCCTGCGAGTTCATCCACATCCAGCCCAGTGCAGGTTTGCCTAGGAAGGGGACATTGGTAGACACATGTTCCAATGCCAGTGATGATGGCGGCATTTTAATGCTAGGATAATAAATTATTTCTTAAGCATTTGGCATAAATCAGTAAATCTCTTTGAAGCAATGTATTTCATCATTGCAAATGTAAGAGTTCAAGAAAACGGTTTTCCTCCTTTTACAGGCCAGGGAACTAAAGTTGAAAAGTGCTGGGTAGACCGTCCTAGTTCACTTAGCTAGTAAGTGATGGAGACAGAAGGCCTGTATTTATCAGGAGTGAAAGTGTACCTGTGGTTACTTTCAGCTGTACACGTGTCCATCAATGCATACCTACCTGTCTCCCCGTAGGCTGCACTCTTCCAAAAAGTAATGATAACAAATTAGAAATTAGTGAGAGGCTAAAGAAAATAAAGCTTTACTTGAGAATGAAAAAGAAATCATGCAAAGTTGCATTTCAAAAACTTCTCTAGTTGTTACTGGGGAAGGTCAGAGGGCCTCAGGGAAGGCAAGCTTTAGCTATTAGCAGCCTGGGGAAGCAACACAAGCTTTTAGGAGTTTTAGGACAATGGTCCGGCTCCTTCCTGACTCCTGTCCATGCATCCGGATACTGACCTGTGAGTATGTCATCACCTCGGCTCATTTCCGGTCAAGTTGACAAAGGGACCATAGTAATTCATAACAGGGAAGTAAAATTTCTCACATTAAGTAAAGCAGACAGAAATTGATGACTTTAGGTATTGGTTATCTGTCACTGAATAACATGTCATCCCCAAATTCGGCATCTTGAAACAGTACATATTTATTATTTCACGGTTTCTGTTGATTAGGAGCCGAGGCCTGGCTTGGCTGGGCCACCTGCTTTAGGGGTCTTACAGGCTGTGACCAAGGTGTCAACTGGGCCAGCGTCATCCCAAGGCTGTACTGGGGAGGGATCTGCTTCCCAGCATGCCTGGTTGGTGGCGAGACTGAGTTCTTGCAACACAGTAGACTTGAGGGCTGTGGTTCCTCACTGGTGTTGGTCCCTTGACACAGAGGGCTCTCCGTCATGGCACCTGGCTCCATCAAAGTGTGTAAACCAAGGAGGGAATAGAACCCACTAGTGAGACGGAAGTCAAGCCCTTTGTAACCTAACTGCAGAAGTGACTTCTCATCACTCTTGCCGTAGTCTTTATGTTCAAAGCAAGTCACTGGATCTGAATCATGTTAAAAAAGAGTTTCACAGTGGTGTGGACACTGAGGCAGGGGTCCCTGGGAGCTGCCGACCACACTCTATGAGTTGAGTATTTTTTTCTGTTTTAGGGTCTTTGGGTGGCGCCACTGCCTGGTGGCAGATTTACTCATAGGCCTGGGTGATTTTTCTTGGCCTGAAGCTATTATGTTCTTTGTTGGTAATTCTGTCTTTCTGTGGAATCCTTCCTTCATCCTTCCTGCATCCTTCCTGCATCCTTCCTGCCTTCCCTCTTTCTGGGATGAGTGAGGTACCAAATGCACCTGTTTAAAAAATATGTATATTCATGTATTTCTGTCTCAGGATGGGAGATAAGATTTAGTCTTTTAATAAGAAAGGTCCTGAGAACAAGAAAGAAACATGAATGATGTTTCTTTTTCGTTTTTGTTTGTTTGTTTGTTTTGATGCAGAATCTTAAGCTGTTGCCCTGGGTACAGTGCTGTGGCCTCATAGCTTACAGCAACCTCCAACTCTCGGGCTCAAGCGATCCTCTTGCCTCAGTTTTTCTATTTTTTTGTGGTAGAGACTAAGTCTTCCTTTTGCTCAGGCTGGTCTCGAACTGGTGAGCTCAAGCCATCCACTCTCCTTGGCCTCCCAAAGTGCTAGGATTACAGGCGTTAGCAACTGCACTCGGCCTTAAGAATGTTTCTTAATGTCAAGTTTCTATGCTGCTTTAGTAGAGGAGACCTATGTTCATTAATATTCCAAATTTTCTTTTTAATAAAACGTGTATTCCTGAATTTCAATTTGATTTTCAAAGATTAGCTAAAAACCCTGAATTTTTTTTTTTTTTTTTTTGCAGTTTTTGGCCAGGGCTGGGTTTAAACCCATTACCTCTCGCATGTGGGGCTGGCGCCCTACCCCTTTGAGCCACAGACACCGCCTGAAACCCTGAACTTTAAAAATTTTTTAAGCCATAAAGCTAAGCAAGGCTGGCCAATCATTTCAAACCCCCTGCAGAATATTCAGAGTACATATCATCTCTAAGATTTGTTATTTTATTGTTTTAATTTTTTTTATAATAAGAAGCTAAAAAAAAATAATACCTTTTAGTTTGCCGTTTTTAGAAAATAAAGTTGATATAGATTTTGAATGCTAAAGTTTGGTTTTCCTGTCATACAACCGCCCTTCTTAAAATGTATAATAAAGTATCATATTTGGTATTAACAGTACTGAAATATCCAAGCTCTTTGACTGAGCTGAGCTTTCTGCTTCACCATAAACCACCTTGCATAGAAGCTATACCACTTGAAACATTTCATCCTTGAGTTTCCTATGAGGGAGTCTCTTTAATCATTTACATTTTGAAAAAAAGAAAGTGAAATATTCTTTAAGAAGCCAAAGTAATCCAGGAGAATGTATGGTGTTTGTTCAGCTGGATATCTTATTTATTTGAAGTACTGAGAGAAATCTCTTCTGACTGCTCAAAAAAAGGGAAAGAATAAACAGTGAGAATGTCCAAGTAATCTGAGCTAGAAAGTTCCTTCTTTCAGAGAAAAGTTATAAAAAGTATATTTGTTGGATCCAACAAAAATACTGTATATCAACTACTGAGACCTGTATAATGTTTTCTTAGTATTCTCGCTCTTTAAAAGGAAAAAAAAAAACCAACATGTAAAATCTGGGAACTTAACATGTTTTTTTATTTAATTTTTTTATTTTTATATTTGTGGACAGGTGAATGCAGTAAGTTCTGTTTTCTTCTTCTTGGAACATAACATCTCCTGCTGGCTTCTGTGTGTGCCTCGGTGTTTCTTTGTTAATTATCTGTGGCCATGAAAGACCAAGGAAGGGAATTAATGTGGCTGAAATCTCAACATTGACCCTGAGCAGATGTCCTATAGGAAAAGGCATTAAGAGGATGCTTAAAAGAGAAAAAAGACAAACACCTTTTAAAAGAATTAGATTCTGGAATAAGCCCAATGATGAAAATAATGTACTTTGGTTCTCTTTTTTATTCTTTCTATTCAAAATATTAGGAAGGAGTTGGCATCTTTCTTGTGTGTAAGTAATACGTATACGATTACGGATATACGTAAATGTATACAATTTCTTTATCCTTCACGTGGAGGGGCTTCCCCCCTCCCAGTTTGCTTTCTTATTAAACTTACGCTGTGTATTACATTGTTCAAAGTCATGTTATATCACCGTCTGGCTGAAGGCTCTGTTAGGTTCACATCTGAACCCAGAGGGAGATCTTTTTTTAAACCAAAGATAAAATTTACAAAGAAATTAGAAATTAACCTCACCTTGGGCAAGTTGTCTTGCCTTGTCCCCTACAACTGGGGACAAGTCACGTTACCTCTCTGGGCTGTGTCTTTTCTTTCTCGCTGTACAGTGGGGAAATAGTTTCTACATCTTGGGTTTTTGTGGGTTATTGTGGGAGTGAGGCCTGGCTCAAACCTACGGTTCATAGTAGAGACTCAAGAAATGTTAGTGTTCTTTATACCCTTCCAGTTAATGTGAACTTTCCCAAAATCTTGATTTCAGGAAATGCAGATAGGTCGTGTCAAGGGTATTATATTTTGTTACCTGACCCTAAGATGTATAAAGCTGTGCTTCTGCGGGTGAGAAGGACTCTTTAACTCTGAATTCCAAGTAAAACCCCTGAGGAACTCCTGTAATTCCTTCCACTTGATAATGAATTTATAGCGTAATGTATCGTTGGAGCTCAGAGTCTGACATTGCCCCTGTCCACGCCTTATTAGGATAATGCTACGGTTATGTATCAACCCGATTCCTGCAGTTTCTGGGATCTCTCAGATGTTCTCTGCTTGTTTTGTCTTTAATTCATATTAGATCCCTTTTTGGGAAGCAAGTCAAATTTGAATTAATAAAGTGGTTTAGCTTGAAGTACAGGCATCTCTCGCAGAATCTCTTAATATCAGGGCAAAAGTAACTTTATCTTGATCTGAACTTTTGGGCATATTTCTGTATTGTCCACGCTTAGCAGAAGAGATTGTGTAACACCCTTTGAAAGAAATGGATATTTTAAAACCACCATGTCTTCTACATCTTAGAAAGCTTTAAAATTTTTTTTGTATGATTTACATGCTAGTTATTGATTACTATTAAGCAGTATGCCAGCTGCCCAGATGGTGAATCTTTTAAGCAGATACATATGTGTTTGTGTATGTATGCATATGTGTGCATGACAGCAAGGAAAACATTTCTGAATTACCTACTACTTACATTTATTTCTTCCCTTTTTCAATTTCTATACAATTCCCTTTCCCCTGTGCCCCCACTATTTTCCACTGAGCTATTGATATCTTAAATATGTCTTTGTGAAAAAAATGTTTTTATTTCTTATTCATTTCATTTAAACTTCGAAAGAAAACCTCAGCTAGCAGTGGTGGTGCAAATGGACATCTATAGACAGTAAGCACTAAATAATTTTTTTTTTTTTTTTAAGTTATATCATGCACATGGGGCTGTGCACTCAGAAAATTTGTCTAGGCTAGAAAGAGATAAAGGCAGCCACTTCAGCCCTACCATTTTGATCCCGAGAATTTTTTTTAACTCAGTGTTTATGAATAAAACATTTTAATCAGAGCTATATCAACACTGATCAGTTTTTTTGTGGAAGTGTAATACTGGGTGAATTCCATTAAGTCAATTAAATACTTTGATCTAGTTTTTAAATAGTGCAAAGATAGCTAAGCTCTTTTTAAAAATCTTATTGAAGTCCTTTTCATTAAAACCAAAGGTTTTTAAAAATATATATATCTTACAGTTAAGATTTCATTCATCTGTTTTCCATACATACTAAATCTTACAGCATTTTCCATTGTAAGTTTTCTGTTGTGTCATTTTCTCCACCAAATGCACACTTTTGGGTTGAACTAACCTACATTTCACCCCATGTTGTTTTTTTCCTTGTTATCAAATTTTTGTGATGACGGTTTCAACCAGAAATCTGTTACTAATTTGATAAAAGAATCAAGTCAAAGTTAATGCAAAAAATCATGAGAAGTCAAATCTCCAAATTTAAATCAGGACAAAATCAGTATTATAGAAAAGATTCAAGTAAGGAACATAGATTTCTGGTAATGCATGTCCTGGGAGAGGCAAATGTAAAAAAATCAAAAAAACAAAAAAACGCAAAAAGGCTTGGTGCCTGTAGCTCAGTGAGTAGAGTGCCAGACATAGTACACTGAGGTTGGCGGGTTTGAAACCCCCCTGCCAAAGCACAATGACAACTGTAAACAAAAAATTGTCAGGCATTGTGGCAGGCGCCTGTAGTCCCAGCTGCTTGGGAGGCTGAGGGAAGAGAATTGCTTAAGCCCAGGAGTTTGAGGTTGCTTTGAGCTGTGACGCTACAGCACTCTACGGAGGGTGACATAGTGAGGACTCTGTCTCAAAAAAAATAAAATAAAATAAAAAGGCCACCAAGGTCCTTGCTAAGGATTTTGGATTTTGTTTCTTACAGTTGTGATGATGATGGTGAGATTTTTATAAACATTGACTAAGAGGTTGGCATATGCCAGGGCCTTCTGTATTGCCCACATGGTTTCTTTGTGAGTGGTCTTCTTTGTTACTATCAAGGAAGCTTGGAAGGAATAAATGACTGTCCCAGACCATAATAAATGTGGTGGCATGAGATGCTGGCCTTTTCCAATTGACTGACATGCCCAAGGTCCAAGTCTCCACCACCTACAGCCTCGCTGGACTCCAGGTTGCATCTGAGTTTCAGAGAAGTTGTCTGCTTAAGGGCAGCAAGAAAATGAGTTGGGGCAACGAAGACATTTTTACGACAGTGAACAGCCGAGAAGCTGGAAGAGTTGTCCAGTTAGAAATATTGTGAGTCTGTATCAAGGCAGTGTTGGGAGCCAGGAGGCCAGAAAAATAATAAATAATACCCTTGCTGTTGCAGAAGTGAAATAGAAACAAAATTCTGATATGTGTACTGAGTGTGGAAGATAAATTGGCAGGGATACATGTGGGATATATAAATTGAGGGATTAACTTGTTGATATACACATAGATGCATGTGTGTATAAACAAAGGAGAATATTTGCTATTTAAGCTTTATTTAGTGCTTAACAAAATAAATTCCTGCCCTTTTTTTTTTTTTTTCTGAAGCAGTAACATTAAATTCTTGCCCTAGGGACATATGATAGAGCTCACATAGAGCAGTATTTTAACATAATTTCAAGTATATTTTTTCTTCTGTTCATATGTAGTTCATATTTTATAAATAATTACTGAAATTGTGAATCTGTAGTGTCTCTGAAATATCTTGATGTATCTTTTTGTGGATAACCCTTAGGATGTCAGAGGATTCCAGAAAGACTGCTCTGAATACCCACACGTCACTTCCATAATATGTATAAAGATTATCATGCCCGTTTGTTATTTAAATAGCTGTGGCCTTTTAGTGAATACTAACATTAGAAAACCATGTTAACATGATTTAAAATATATAATGAAATTTGCAATGTCATCTAATGACGGAACTATCAAATTAGCACACATGACGTTGACTGATGACCCTTATAAAGAGTAACTTGCGTTGTTGGAACAGGGAAGATAGGCATCCCCTGCAGACTGGCAGCATTTCTACAAGCACCTTCTGAAACAATGCTACTGGAAGGATGGTTTATTTCACGTTGAAATGTCATACAACACGTGCCCACCCTTGGATTTTACTCTGCCGTGTGTTTAAGGCAGTGGGCATATGTTCAGAGCACACGGTAGCATTGCGTCTGATCGTGTCGTCTGCACCCTCTTTTCTTTGTTGCTGTTGTGCTCATCCATAGACCTTTCAGGGGCCTTCCTGGGATCTCAGATGAAGGCTCTCTTGGAACAGGATTATCCAGGGGTAGCCAAAGCTCCCCTGAAAATATGCCACTTCCCTCCTTTGCATAAAACAGCAAAAGGCTTTTTCATTCAATCCAGATTTGCTATTTGTGTTCTTGGTTCTTGCAAAGCCGTGACTAATGACAGGTTCTGGATGCAGAGCTCTGCTAAGCAAGCGTCGCTTTCTGACTTACACATTTGTCCCAAGCGAGCAAAGGACAGAGTGAATCCAGCAAAGTTGGTGGGTGGAAATACGGAAACTGTATCCTTGATTCACTTTTTTTTTTTTTTTCCAATTCACAAATTTTCATTCCCAAGTGCCAAGCGTTATTCTGGGAATTCTTAACAGCCATTCTTATAAGATTCTGCCTTTCCAACAGTCAAGGCACACGTGGATGTAATGTGAACTTAGCAGCTTTCCCTTGACTTGGGAACGTACCTGATTTTTCGTGGTGGAGTTCGTATTCCCTTGGTTCTGGAGGGGAAAACTGAAGAATCCATCTGAGATGAAGGGACATAGTATGGTCTTGACGTAGTACAGTCTCACCAAACTTGGCCTGCAGAATCTATACTATTATTTATTCCACTCTCTTCTATTCCCTGCCAATTAATCATTTATTTTATTGGTACAGTATTGTTTCTCTTAAACATTCATTTAACCCCTTATCTCCCATGTATAGCATAGCCAATCATTTTAAATTATTGTACAGCATATAAAAATGAACAGAATATAAATTAAGTAATTTTTAGTGCTCCTACTAGGGAAGACAATTCCACAGTAACAATGTATGTATCTGTTTGTATTTGTACATATTTACGTGCACAGAAGTAGTTATACAAATGTGTGTAAGTCCTGGTGGATGCCGACAGGTGGCGCTCTGTCTCATCTGCGTGTGGGCTGGGGTGGGATTAGCTGGCAGGAGTTGCTTGGGGCTGGGGGGAAGGCGATGGGATGATTATTAGTACATCCTTATTTGGCCTGGAGAGGAAAATACCTTTCATTTCCAACAATTTCCATTTCCTGTGTCACCTAGGCGTTTAATTTACTTCACTTACAACACTACTTGAAGTTTTCCCTGGTAAGTTGCTCCTATTAATTATAACCAAGAGGGATTATATTAGTAAACTAATGGATTACAGTATCTAAATGGAGGCCAGCGCACGACTCTGGAAGAACTAATCTGTAAGCACCTTGAGTGATAAGATGAACTGAGGCTTTCTTTAGCCTTCTCAGGAGGCCGTAATTTGTCCTAACCTTAGAGGTTATCTAGGCCAAGGTCATTCATTTAGAGATTAAGGAATTGAACCCCTAAATGTTACCAGACTGCTGCAAGTTCATGTTGAAAGATGGTGAATCAATGTTCTTACTAGGCTCTGAGAACTGATTATCTCTTTCACGTTTCCCTGGATGTGCCATCAGTGTTTTTTTATAAATGCATTTTTTGAGACAAAAAAAATCTGAAAGGCCGACTTCAGAATTCATGGGCAGCTTTTACTACTTCAGGTTACTACAAGTTAAGCGTGAGTGGCCTACAAGTTGAGCATGATTTGTTCTTTCATCATGAGAAGCACCTTCCTCCTCCTCTCCTTCCATTTATCTTCTTCTTTTCCTCTAACCATTGAGGTCACGTGTGATTTCTGCTAGTTTACATACTTTTCTTTATATTTTCATTGAACTCTACATTTAAGTATTTGCAGTATATGGTGTCACTGTAAGGGATCAGGCAGTGATGGCTTTCTAGGAAGCAGAATTTGCTTTCTGCACCTGTGTGTGCCATTTTATTGTACAGCATATAAAAATGAACAGAAAATAAGTAATTTTTAGCACTCATACTAGGGAAGATAACTCAACAGTAACAATATATGTATCTGTTTATATTTGTACATATAAGTGTGCTTTCTGCACCTGTGTGCTGATGTTTGCCAGTGGATTTTCTTGGAAATCATCTTTAGATGCAGTTAAGTATTTAAAAATAATGCTGGTGACATGTTTGTATTCCCATTCATCCTGAAGACCTGCTTGAGGTTGCAAATAAAAAAATCACCAAGACTCGATTTTAAAATCCTGGGAAGTTGTGTGTAGTGTGTAGTGAGTGACTCTGTCTTCCAAGCCCATTGGTCCACGACAAGTCTTTCAACTGATTTTCGAACATTCCAGAGCCATCTTTGATTAGCTGATCCTTATCTTACCTTAATTAAATAACCCCCAAATTAGCTGCATAGTATTGTGGGTATTTCTTTGTTCCCTATGGAGAGCGTCATTGTTCAGGTCTACAAGTTCCATTCATTTTGAAAGTCTTTACCTGTCAGTGTCTATAATTTGTTGATTCCAGCACAAAAGCCATAATTCCTAGACCTTTATATAGTTAAGGTTTAAGCTTTATGGAGCTGTGTGCTGGGGATAGTGTTAGGTGGTAAACTTAGAGTTTCATAGGGAGATTTTCAGACGTGCACGGAAATAGTCATGTGGGTTCTGTTCACAAGCAGTATAACCTCCATAGTGGACCGTCTCCCTACACTGACTGCCCACCTCTTTAAGTTGACATAATTTTCATAAATTGGACATGCACCGGATGTATGTATCATACAATAGGCCTAGTTCCTTATGTCGACCACCTCTGTATGTTGACCAGTTTATTATAGCCCCTTGGGCAGCCAACTTACACAGGTTCTACTATATTTTTATTGATGTGCATAGTCAGGGAAACACAAGGAAGCCAAAGAAAAAAAATATTTTGCAAAGTACAGAAATACCTATTTACTTCTCTTTATGTTAATCCAAAGTAATTTTCTTCCAGAAAAGTATTAAATATGCATTCTCTTCTTTCTCTGAATGAATCTAGCATGGTTTCTGCCTTAACTTGCTCAGCAAGAAACCACGGGCCTGCAGGGCTTCAGGTTCACACGAGGTGCCAAGAGTTAAACACAGGGACCCCCGAGTATGGAGATGACACAAAATATTCATAAAGTCAGGCTATCTGCTTCCTTGGAAGGTAACACCACAGCAGGCTGGGTTTCTCTAGTGGCCATAAAACCGAATCCACACAGCGGCTCAATCTGTGGGTGCTGGGGAATTTTGCTGATCATTTTAAAATCAGGGATAGTTTATTATTATTATTTTAAGGATATTTAAGTACACATTTTTATACATGGTATTAAACTATAGCATTTTCAGCAGGAATTAAGCTAAGCACATCAGTTCCCTGGAAGTCACTTTGCCCCCTTGATTGTGGTCTTTGTGCTGGTACTTAGCACATTCATTGTTACTTTTTATATGAATTCTTTCTTATGTTTTACCTAGGAAGCTGGGGTGAGAGTGGTGGCCTATCTGCAGTGGAAAAGTAGAAGTGGAAATGGGTATCACATGGGTGCCGTGTCTAACCTGAAGTAGTAAAAGCTGCCCATGAATTCTGAAGTTAGCCTTTGATATTTTTTTGTCTCCAAAAAACTCTCTTCGGACAAACACCAAGTCACAAATAGCATTTTCATGCTTTTGAGTATATTCTGGGTAATCAGCTTGTAAGCATACGTGTACACACATCCTGTTAGCTCATTGTGTATTATTGGCTGCCATATTTGAGCTGACTCTTAAGATTGGCCAGTTGTGTCAGATATATTCAGTCATTCTTGGCATATGGTGATTCACAGATAGTCCACATCGTTTTTTATTCCAATGGTGCTGAGAACTGTAACCACATGTTAGAATGACCCTGTCTATATTAATCACATTTGAGTATCCTTCATGGTTTTTTTTTTTTTTTTTTTTTCAGAGTTACGTGGAGAGTACCCAATGGTAAAGAAGAATCATTTGTTGAGTTCTATCTAGGCAGTGGGGCAGGAATATTTATGTATGTATGTATGTATTTATTTAGAGACAGAGTCTCACTTTGTCACCCTTGGTAGAGTGCTGTGGCATCACCGCTTATAGCAACCTCAAACTTTTGGGCTTAAGCGATTCTCTTGCTTCAGCCTCCTAGCTAGCTTGGACTACAGGTGCCTATCACAGCACCTGACTACTTTTTAGAGATGAGGTCTCACTGTTGCTCAGGCTGTTCTCAAACCCTTGAGCTCAGGCAATCTACCTGCCTCCATCTCCCGAGTGCTGGGCTTATAGGTGTGAGCCACCGCACCAGGCCCAGGAGTTTTTAAATAGATCATCCTACTTACTTTACTTCCCACAGGAGCCTATTGAGTTTCTAATTATGTCCAATTTGTAAATCAGGAAAATGAGGCTCTGAGCCTCACAGCTGGTAAGTAGAAGCACTAGGCATCTGAGCACATCCTCCTATTGCATGCCAAGACTCCTGTGGGCTGTGTCCCTGACTCTACGGTGTGGGCAGCATTATGGGTTGAGTGTGATATTACGGCAGAAGGAGCTGGCTTGCGCCTCTGTGATTAGGAACCTTGGTGGTCAGGAGTATGGGGGGAGTATGTTGAAAGGAGGGTCTACTCCTGCTCTTTGGGGTTGTGATTTGAGACCTGGAGGGAATCAAAGAACGGAGAGTATTAGTGGGCTGCCATTTCTGATTTTCCAGATTGCAGTAGGGCAGATCATGCTTTACATTTTTCTTAGATGTTTTCAATTTAACAACCCATCTTTCAGTGGACTCTTTCCGTGCCCTTTTCTCTCGTTTCCTCCCCAAATACTCATGCTTCGAGTGCACAGATTTCCCCAATCCTGGCAGGGAAAGGGACAGAGATGAGCCCTGGACCAGCTGGCCTGTAGCTGCCAACTCGTTTTGTGGCACATCGGCCTGAATAACTCAGGTTTGCAGTTGGTAAGAGGGCAAACTGGCACGGCCTGTGCAGATGTGACCAGTAACCTGCCAGGCCTTTGCTTTTGAAGAACCAAAGAGCAGGGCTGACCACCCTTTAAACATGAGATGGACTATATTCTGCACCAATCCAGGTGGCACGACGAGGATCGCATCTGTAAGGTGGAGTGACCTGAAACGATTCTGGTGACCATAAATAATTAGACGGATACTTTTCTTCAGTTGGGTTTTAATTGGCTCAGTTATATGAGGGCACAATACTTGCATCTCACTGTAAGTTTTGAAGTATTCTCCATGGGGACAAAGGCTAAAGCAACAGGGCCTCAGGATTATCAGGAGGGACATGGATGTTGCTAATCTCATGTACTCAGCTCTCACCACCCCTGTAACCCACCCTAATTCCTGAGCTCCATCCTTTCCTAAGGTGGATGTTACAGTATGGCAACTTGGTGCTGCAGCAGAGGTGCAGAATTCCATGTTTGTTTGTAAACTTGCTTAAAATGACAAAAGGACACAGTTGTCACTATCTATGACAGCCAAGTTTAACTTTCCCATATATTAATACTTGTTTTAAAACAGGGAGTACCTGCCATATTCTAGTTTCTCTTGGGTGTCGTCTCTAGTTGACACAGGGCCTGCGAGCATTGTAGGTCCCCACTCCCTGCTCTTGGATTGTCATTTATTCAAATGTGGATCTAATTAGTAAGGCCAGAAAGAGAAGGAGAGGCCAGAAGAACAAGAAAATGGAGGGAATGTATTTGGAGAAGGTGGAGAATTGGGGGTACATGAAACGCATTCAAACAAGCCACATGTATATGTCGGTGGGACTGTTGGTCGCATTTTATGAAAGGAGAAATAAAGGCAAGCCAAACAGTTCCCTTTGCAAGGAAGCCCACATGGCTAAGTCTAACCCAGTGACAGACGGGGCAGCCAGGAGCAGCTGTTATTTCAGCACAAAGCTGTTTTCAAAATCACGGCCACTCACAGTCCAGAAACCCCTTACAGGTGGTGCCTGAACACCTTCCATGTGCCCCCAGATGGGCCGTGCCCTATGAATTATACCTTATTTATGATCACCCAGCCTTCCCCTTTTTCCATCATGCTTTAGAATTACGGGCTGGAGCAGTTTTTAATACTCTATTTATTTTAGGGGAGGAAAATGTTTTTCTTTAACCACAACATTCATGCAATACCAACTGCTGGCAGTTTCCCCAGCATTTAAGGAAATATTG
Organism: Loris lydekkerianus; assembly: GCA_963574355.1. Classification (NCBI taxonomy): domain Eukaryota; kingdom Metazoa; phylum Chordata; class Mammalia; order Primates; family Lorisidae; genus Loris; species Loris lydekkerianus. The sequence goes on along the minus strand of CAUYPK010150504.1, from coordinate 7,582 downwards.
TTGTAAGACTTTTATGTTCTGTACTTCAATCAGCCAGAGCCAGCAGTATCCCCACAGAAGGACCCTCAACAGACCATTTTCAGCATTTTGCTACAATTAAACTCCTCTGGTTTTAGCCCTCAGGCAATTTAGTACCTTTTTACATATGCACATTATGAACTTTTGACCAGGGTCTAGCCATTGTATATAGAGTGCTGCTCTTGAAAGCAGGCTTAACAAGTTCCTCTGAGTATTAAAGTTGGAGCCAGTTGTGGAAAAGGTAATTTAAGCCTCTTGCAGCGAGGCCATTCAGAATCTCAGCGATGATCCTAAATATCTCTCTCTCTCCCTCTCTTGCTCAACTCAACTTTTTTTTTTTTTTTCCTTGTTTCCTCTTGAAGCTGGTAGCCAGAGCTTTCAAAGTCTGTGATTGATCTTTTATTCAGTAGCTAACGAGGGCTGTGATTCTATTAGCGCGCTACAAGGCAAGAGAACAGTGATTTAATGAAGTGTCTAGCGAGCCGGCCATAGATTTATCCTGTTGTCGCTAATTTGCAGCACCGTGGCGAGCATCAAGGAAACTGCACTCGCACCCGCTATTAAGCAGGTATTTCCTTAGTAAATTGTTGTAAGGTCAGGTACAGTTATCTGAGCAAAAGCAATGCCTTACCTCTTCAGCGTCTGCAAATGACAGCCGCCGTGCTGAGCGCTCGCTGGAGCGGAACCCGGAGATTAGAGGTCCGTCTCCAAGTCGCCCTTAGCGGAGGCAGGAGCAGATGAACTGCCAAGTAGGAGTAATAGAGTCATAATTGGTGATTAGAACCGGAAAGGTGCAGGAACATCTTAATACAAACTGGTGTATGTTACAGTTACTGTCCGTTGTAAACACGCCCCGCTGCCTGGACCTGCCTGGTGATCAGTTCTGAGACCTCGGGACAGCACCACTGGCGGCGTTGACATCCGCATCCTGGGTCTAGCCCTGTCTCCGCTGTCCTCCTTGGAATACAGCACAGTCACCTGTCCCCCCCGCCCTGGGAGGCCTGCCACATTGTGAGCATCCTCTGATTGCTCCTCTGTCCAGGCACAATGACATTTACACACCAGGTTTAAGGCTCATTGAACTTTTGTTTTATTTGCCTTGGCCAAGGGGTGTTGCCTCACGTCCAGCCCATATCCCTCTGCAATTCCGAGTTCTCAGAATCAGCTTTGGTGTGGCCATGCCTGAAAGAAAGCGTGAAGGAAAATAAATACCCAGCGCTGAGCATTATACCCAGTGCTGAGCATGGCGATGGGCGTTGTTTGGAACCTCCGTGGGTCTTGGAAACGCACAGCGCATGTTGGAGGTGCCCTCGCTGGCGCACACAAGCTGTGGTGCCCTCTGCACCAAAGGCCATTGAAGAAATTCTTACACCTGGCTTTATGAAGAGCCAGACTGGTTAAAAGGACAACCCTTACAATTGGAGGTGTCCAACAGTTGTTTGCTGCAGGCCTGAGATGTGGCCAGGCTTTGCAGCATAATCATTCTTTAAATTCGTTGAGGGAGTGTGTATCCAGCGTTGTCATTATTGATAGATACCTACCTGGTCATCTGTGTTGTTTGGAATAGGGTAAGGCTAGTCCAAATGCCTATTAGAGAAAAGTGAGATGTGATACTGCGATCAGCTGCATCTCACTAATCTGGCACATAATAGTTTCTCATTAAATGTTTTTTTGTTTTTTGGGGGGGATTCTGTGGTTGGTAGGATCTGTTGGCTGAAACTCCGTTAACTGGTTCTGCCCCTGACCCTTACAACATGGGTAATTCTAATGCTGACTTTACCCCAGAGTGGATAAGTGTTAGGTTAGCGAAGGTTCACGATTAAGTAAAGAATTTAAAGGTGTGTTTTAGAATGGGGCCCTGTTTGCAAATGGTTACCTGGGGCTTTAAAAGCGTGAGTCATACTTTCTCATTTTCTAGTATGGATCTTTGGGCCTCAGGATGGTCATGTTCAATTTGTAATGCTGGTAGAGCTGCCTTTTCGTGGGGGTGTGGGGTCTCTCTTCTGTGGACCAGAAACCTCAGCTTGTTGGTTGGGAGATCAGAACTCAGGATACACAGGCTCTGTTGTTTTGTAGAGAGATGAAGCTGATCAGGGCACACCCCCATCAGTGACAGCGAGGCAGGGACTGGGCGGGGGGCTCTGACTGCTCTGTCTCAAAAGAGGTGGGGCATAAGGAATGGTGAGACATAAGGTCATAGCTTACCACTGCGGCTAAGGGACAAGCTGGCATAGCTAATACAGTACAAGGAAGGGAAGCACAGAAAGGAGGGAGGGAAGGAGGGAAAAAATAACAAAAGAAAGGGAGGAGAAGAAAGGGGGGTGAGGGTGGGGAAGGAGAGAGGAGAAGGAAGGGAAGGGGATGTTGAGGCCTAACCAGAGTCCATGCTGGCTGTTTCCTGCAGTCCACACAGAGCACCTTGATGGAGGGACTGAGTGGGAATAATGGTGGCAAATGGCTGGAATTCATTGAATATCCTCTAACGTCCCTCGGGGTATCCCGGTTTTCTAAGTGGTAAAGCTGCGGTTTAGAGGCATGGCAGAAACAAGTTGGGATTTGAACCCAGAGCTGTCAGCATTTCCCCTTCATTGTCCATCTGGAAGCACTGCCTCATTTCGTAGGCGCCCCCCCCCCACACTTCATCCTGGGGGAAGCCTCATCTCATTCATTTTCATAAGAACCCCCATTCTGTCTCCTTGTCAGAGAAATGAACGCTCTGACTTTCCATTCTGATCTGGGGACATGTTGGACCCTCAATAAGAAAAATCAGAGAAAGAAGGAATGGAATTATAAGTGTTCCCATTTCAAAAGTAGATGGATAATCCAGGTTGGAAACGACCCTGATTTAGATTTACAAACCACTCAGCCTACTATCCCATCTCCAACAGTGGCCCCGAGGGAGTTGTTTGTTAGAGAACTCTGTTTTATCCCATGACCCCAAGCTCAGAGGTTGGGCAATATCCCTGAATGATGTGTCCTTTCAGGAATGACCTGTGTAGACCCATAATCTCCTAATGGAATGTGCTTCTCAGACCTTGTTCCTATTTCCCATCTCCATATCCTTTTGGGTAACAAGCTTTCTTAGCTTCTGGCCAGTGCTCCTTCATATGTAAATTAAGTGAACTCCCTTTTCATGGCCCTGGTAAATTATGCCCATTGTCACAGCACCAGCAGCATAATCAATTTATATTTTTAAAAGTATTTATGTGTCAGGGACTTTTTTTTTTTTTTCTTTCTTAAGAACTGACTTTTAGAATCAGAGTTGTGTTCATATAGGCTTTATTTTTAAATTAAAAGAGGGTAGCACATGAGATGCAAGAGGTCACGTGTTATATGATTTCATTTATATAAAATATCCAGAGAAAGGAAATCCAGGAAGACAGAATGTCCGAGGCAGGGAGAGGGAGCAGGGAGTGACGGCTCAGGAACACAGGGTTTCCTCTGGAGGTGGTGAAAGTGGTTTATAACTAGATAGAGGTGACTATTGCACAACACTGTCAATGTACTAAATGCTAGTGAATTGTACAATCTCAAAATGGTTAATTGTATATTACGTGAATTTCACCTCAATGGAAAACAAAAAGAGGCCCACACATAAGGAGAGGTGTTTTGATACATAGAGTATATTTGTCTTTTTTTTTTTTTTTTTGCATTTTTTTGACTGGGGCTGGTTTTGAACCCCCCACATCTGGCATATGGGGCCAGTGCCCTACTCCTTTGAGCCACAGGCCCCGCCCCTATTTGTCTTTTCATTTTCTCCCGTCTATACCAGACAATCTCACACCCATAACAGGGGCAGGAAATGATTGGTTCGAATGTATTCCCAAGGGAAACAGATCTCAGAGAGGGAAGCCACTCCCTGCCTGGCGTGCTGTTATGCACAGAGCTGTCCATCTCCTGCTCACCTTATCATCTCTTGACCATGCTATTCATTAGTTACATGTTTTCCTGTGTTATTAGTAATGTATGCCTCACAAAATCTGTGTGCATAATAGTCTTTGATCTCGCTATGAATTTCAAAGTCAAAGATTCCATTTTCTTTCTTTTTGAAAACAGATCCTCAAGGAGATAGACTGGAAGTAAATTGGAAACTTTACTGTCTCCTCCTAGCGGACAATTTTCTACTGATTTGCATCCATGTTAATGAGACATGTTTGTACGTGTGTGTATGGGCATGTGTATGCGCACATGGACAGATGTAAACTTGCATGTATACATAAACACACATATGTATACACATATGTACACACATAACAGGCACTTTAAGGAAAGCATTTTAAAACAAATGTTCGATTCAAGCAGACTGTTTTCTAGAGGTGAGGAATATTTGAATACAAGACTTACTCATCTAGTAGATTAAAACAGAAATTAAAGACCAGCCGAATGCGGGATCAAAGGCCCTCTTTTCATTGTTCTTTTATTGTTTATTGACTTCAAAAAGACTTTTTAGTTTAAACTGACTTTAATGTCTCTTGAATGCTCTTTTGTAAGATGACTTTGAAAACCCGGGGATAATGTCTTCATTAAGTGGAGAAAAATCTTGGGAAAAATATAACTGTGACTTGGCTTTCATTAGAGTAGAGAGATAAAGCTTTGCTTCATTAATGTCTGTTTTCCCTCTGTTCAGAATTATAAGGAAAAAGGGAGCTGAAATTAGTGCTGATAAAAGCTTGAAATAGACATGGTAGCAGTGTAAGTTTTTTTCCCCCTTTCTTAGCATTTGGAAGAACGTACTTCATACGGCTCTGCGAGGAGTCTTGGGATATTGTAGGCACCCTGCCTTTCTCCATATGGAATGACCTCAGGCCTCAGTGATGCCCAGCACCCCGGTCTCTTTCCACTGTGGGCTTCATTTTCTTTTTGTTTGTTTGTTTCTAATACATCAACGAAATGGACAGTTCTTAGGAGTACGGGCAGTAGGGGGGTTCTATTAACAAATTTTCTTTTTTCTTAAAAAAAAAAAGAAAAAAGAAAAAGAAACCCTCACAATTCTCTCTGTTCTTTTCTAAGACACCAGTCACTTCTCTGAGAAAGTCTACCCTAATTGTCTCCTGGAAACGAACGTCCTGGCCCCTGGGTGTCTAAAGATTTCTTTTAGACTGGATTTTTCACTCTTCCGTGGCTTTCTGCCTTTTTTTCTCTTTTCTAGAGTTCTGATCTGCTTCTTTAGCTTAGAAATGCTGTTCTGGACTTTCTTTTTTTTTTTTTTTTTTTTTTTTTCCCTTCACTTTAAGGAGTATCAAACATGAGATTCCAAATTGTGAGGCTCTTCCAATGCTACCTGCTGTGTGATCATAGTGGGTACTTTATGCCCCCACCTATACAGCATGACATGGTAGAGCTCCACCATCAGAGTTCAGAGGGACTCTTTTGCTTCCACACATCCTGTGGAATGCATTTCCTAGAGGGGCCATCTCATGGTACATTCTAAGCCCTCTTAGAAGAAATTTCCTTTTCCGAAGCCTGCGGGTTGGAGGATGCACTGTGGTGAGTGTGAAAAGCTCAGGAGTTGGGATGAGACAGACCAAGGTACAAATCCCATGTCTGGTATATACCGACTATCCTAGTAAAGGTGACTGAACCTATCTGAGCCTCAGTGTTCTCATCTCCAAAGTGGAAATAATGGTAGTTACTCCATTGGATCAAATGGGGGACTGTGGGGTGCAGTAATGATCTGTATTCTGCTTTTCTGACACTCTGCATTATAACAGATCTGCTGTGGCTCTGTCTTTTTAGGAAGTCGGCATTTGACAGAGCTTCTCTTTTTCCCTGTTACCACCACCCCAAAAGTGTACTTAAGAGCTAAACTTCCAAGGTGGTGATGTCCCACACTTACCACTTAACTTGGCCATCTCTCAAAAGGCAGACAGACAGTTAGGTAGATTTCATTGTAAAACTTGTGCGGTCGCACTGCCCTTCCTCTCTACTGACTGCCCAAATGCCACTGAGTCATTGATTTCAGAGGCAGAGGCAAATACCTGAGGTTTTACGCCACGAGGAGTCACTGCTGGTTTGTTATGTAAACCCTCAGGGATATTTCTACACTTTCCTGAGAGGGGTAATTGAGCCTCCAAGCCACCCACCAAGATTTCTGCCTGTAAAATATTTAAGAACTAGTACTATAAAGACATTTCCCTTATGCAATTTGTTTTCCATCTAGGAGCAGAAGAAGGAAAATATAGCTCTGTGTAACTCACAAAAACCAAACTCTTAAGCTACAAAGTGCATCTCCTTACAATAGCACTTGGAGAAGGCTGAAGGCAAACAAAAAGTGAGCAGAAAAGAGACCAGGGTTCTGAAATTAAGAGGATAGGCTCCACAATGCAGCGTGGAGATGGTGCCATAAATCACCTATTCAGATTTAAGCCAGACTTTCCCTGGAAGCATATCATGGAGCATGCAGGAGGGCACTTTTTGATAAAAGGAGTCTAGTTAAGAGATGTTAAAAAATGAACTTCAAAAGCACAGCAGGTTGCCAAGATATCTCTGAGTAACTCACAGACAGTAGGGAAGAGTCTATGGATTTAGCTTATGCTGTCGACAACTGGGCTGGACCTGCAGGTTGGTGTTTTCCTTTCTTGGTTTGTGGAAATGTTATCAGGCTTATTTTCGCTAAGATCCCCCTCGTAGGGGAGTGAGCCACAGAACCAAGTGATACCTACAGATGCTCCTTTGGTTGCTAAACAGATCTAAAACAAATCAATATCTGGGCCAGGCATGGTGGCTCACACCTGTAACTGTAGTACTCTGGGAGGTCGAGGCTATTGGGTGCTTGAGCTCAGAAGTTCAAGACCAGCCTGAGCAAAAGAGGTCTCTACTGAAAAGAACACAAAGACTAGCCCATTGTGGTGGTAGGGACCTGTAGTCCCAGCTATTTGGGAGGCTGAGGCAAGAGGATTGTAGAAGCTCAAAGAGTTTGAGGTTGCTGTGAGCTACCCAGGGCAATAGAGTGAGACTCTATCTCAAAACAAAACCCAAACAAAATGAAACAAAGCGAATATCTGTAACCTGGGATCAGAGCTGGTTAAACTGTGATTGAATCTCAGAGACTCTGAGATGTCTGGGCATTAGATAGATGAAGTATTAAAGGCAATAAATGATAGCTGCTATGTGTATAACAATTAAGCACATGTATGCATAGTGGATCAAACATGGCAAAAGTGTATTTTTTGCTTTTGTAGGGTCCAAAGTGACTTGTTTTGGGTCATTAGTAGGCAGCTGTCTCCCCCATGGTGACTCTGGGACCCAGGTTCTTTCCATCTTGTGGCTCAGCTGTCTTCCACACATGTCTTCCAGGGCTGCCTTGCTTGTCTGCATGGAGCTGGAGGAAGACGAAAGATCTTGTGGGGAATCCTGTGGGAGATGTTTTTTTTTTTTTATATAGAGACAGAGTCTCACTTTATGGCCCTTTGGTAGAGTGCCATGGCATCACACAGCTCACAGCAACCTCCAGCCCCTGGGCTTAAGCGATTCTCTTGCCTCAGCCTCCCAAGTAGCTGGGACTACAGGCGCCCACCACGACGCCCGGCTATTTTTTTGTTGCAGTTTGGCCGGGGCTGGGTTT
>CAUYPK010150503.1:0-13386 GCA_963574355.1 Loris lydekkerianus | reverse complement strand
CCGCCCCGACGCCCGTCCGCTCGAGGAGGTGCCCGTTGAGTTTAGGCCCAGTGTGCACACTGGTGCTGAGGAGGTTCCCGTTGAGTTTAGGCCCCGTGTGCACACTGTTGCTTCGGTGGGTCCCGGTGTGATTAGGCCCCCGTGTGCACAATGTTGCTGAGGAGGTTCCCGTTGAGTTTAGGCCCAGTGTGCACACCGTTGCTGAGCAGCAGCAGCACCTGCACCCTGTGTGCTCCTCTCTCTCCTTCCCACAGTGGGGAAGCCACAGTCTCGGTACCGGGCTGCTTACAGGGCCAGCAGAGCTTTTGCCTGTCAGTGTTTTCTCCCCTGTTAGAAAGCTCAGACAGAGTCAGCTGTGGCTCTTCCTTTCCCCTGCTTTTTGTCTGTCATGAGCCTTACAACTCCTACATCAGACACTGAAGAGGGAAGGTGGCAAATTTAAAGAAGCAGTCAGAACAGTTACTAGGAAAAATGCAACGTTTTCTTTAGTTTCTTTGGTTTCTTTAGTTTCTTAGAACCCTGTATGTTCTTGGAAGTCAGATGGTATAGGGAATAGGAAAAGGGTATCAAAAGAGTAGCTTATAAAAAAAGGATTAATAAAGGAGACTTTGGAAAGATTAAAATGAAGGTGAAGGAGGCATTCTAGACACACAGTGTAGAGTTAAGAAGCATAGATGGGAAAGTGGGCACCTGCCACAAAACACGGCCATAGAGAAATGAGGGTGAGGCTGGGGGCCCAAGCAGGTGCATGGAGAACCCTCATCGCCTCGCTGTTCTCTCTCCGTGCCCTCCGTTACTGTCTGCGCTGAGCATGTGCCCAGGAGTATTATCTGGCAGGCTGCCGGCCAGAGCGAAAATGGGCACGGCAGGGTCTGTCCACTTTGAGGGAGCCTGGGTGCGGGACTCTGCATCTAGCTGTGCTTTGCGTTATCCTTGTGTGTGGCTGTGGTAAGCCACAGGTGACAGTTTATATCGAGGTATAACCTATACTGTGGGATTAACTGTGCAGTAGAGAGTAAGACAGTCATTAGATGAAAGATTTAAAAATGCAGATCTTAACTGGTTAAGTTTCATGTTCTTTTCTGCTGTGTTTGTGTGGACTGACATCATAACTGCCTAACTCCTCTCGTTCCCGGCATCTTGTGCCCCAGCGTGTGCGCACATGTGAGCTTTGTGTGAGTGTTGCGCTCCCCTCCGGCCTCACCAGCTGTGTGTTCACCTCCCAGGGTGTGTCGGGGACATCATGCAGCCATCAGGACACAGGCTCCGGGACGTCGAGCATCATCCTCTCCTGACTGAAAACGACAACTATGACTCTTCGTCGTCCTCCTCTTCCTCTGAGGCTGATATGGCAGACAGGGTCTGGTTCATACGTGACGGCTGTGGCATGATCTGTGCCATCATGACGTGGCTTCTGGTCGTCTATGCAGACTTTGTGGTGACGTTTGTCATGCTGCTGCCTTCCAAAGACTTCTGGTACTCCGTGGTCAACGGGGTCATCTTCAACTGCCTGGCTGTGCTCGCCCTGTCGTCCCACCTGAGGACCATGCTCACCGACCCCGTGAGTATTGGCGTGTCGTGCCAGCTGTGTGGCCGGGGCCTGTTGTTCATATAACCTCAGGCTTTTATGAATTCTTGGGTTCGGGCTTGTAGCATTTTTCACGTCTTTACTGGAGAATAAGCATTTCTTAAAAACCAATGATCTCGTGGTGTATTGATAGAAAATATTATTAATATACCTCTGGGCTTTTTTTTTTTTTTTTCTTTTGAGACAGAGTCTCACTTTGTTGCCCTGGGTAGAGTGCTGTGGCACCACAGCTCACAACAACCTCAAACTCCTGGGCTATAAGTGATTCTCTTGCCTCAGCCTCATGAGTAGCTGGGACTACAGGTGCCCACCGCGGCACTGGCTACTTTTTAGAGATGAGGTATCACTCTGGCTCAGGCTGGTCTTGAACCCGTTAGCTCAGGTAATCCACGTGCCTCAGCCTCCCGAGTGCTAGTATTATAGGTGTGAGCCACTGCGCTTGGCTTGGGCTGCTTGTTTCAATAAAGAGTTTGTGCTTAATAATTTCTAACATCCCTTCTAGTTTAAATATTGTTTCTCTAAAGGCTGGACTGAGAGTTGAGAGGCCTGGTTTCTAGGTTTCTCCACTTTGCTAAGTCTTTTCAGTTGTCTTTTGACCATAAGCTACTAATTGTAACTTCTCTGGACCAAGGCAAGATGTTTGTTTCTGACCCTGTAGTTCTCTCATTGTTATGTCTCTGCTAAAGTCTGGAACAAACATTGCATTCAGCTAGCTGGGAAAAGGTAAAGGCTCAATCTGTTTGCAAAGCAGAGGAAGGATTCCATAGTCCTGCCATCATCAGGCGTGTCCTGTCACTTTGGCAGAAGCTAGGCAACATAGCCTTTAGGTGCTGTGCACGGGGAGGAAGCTACTGGTGTGTAGGAACAAGAAGGGTATGTTGGGCTCATCTCTGGAGCAGAGTCCCTTCAGGCCAAGAACAAGGATGGGTCTGAGCTGCCCAGTGAACTGCTCTTAGTTCCCAGCGTGTTGTGGGCTACCTGATCCAACTTCCACACTGGTGGACGGCTGCTTCTCTGGGTTCTGAGATATCACCTTGCTTAGGGGAGGGCATCAGGGGCCACCACACAGGTCCTTGCAGCTCAGCCATCAGTCACCTCCAGATGGAGGTCATAGGCTCCCCCAGAGCTCAGAAGGGTTGCCTAGGGGCTGCAGGTGTGCACAGCCAGGTAACAGTGGTCCCTGCGAGGTCCCTGAAAATAAGGCCTTTTCAGGCCAGGCACAATGGCTTACTCCTAAATTCCTAGAGACCAGCCTGAGCAAGAGTGAGATCCTGTCTCTAACAATAGCTGGGTGTTGTGGTGGGCTCCTGTAGCCCCAGCTACTCGGGAGGCTGAGGCATGAGGATAACTTGAGCCCAAGAGTTTGAGGTTGCTGTGAGCTGTGATGACTCCACAACATTCTACCCAGGGTGACAGAGTAAGACTCTGTCTTTAAAAAAAAAAGGCCTTTTTACTGCTTTAAAACAATGATTTGTTTTAAAGGGATTCTTGGTTTATAAATGTGGAATCTAATGGGCTCATGTCTATTTGTAAGCTTCTCTAAAGGAGGAAGTGAGAAATTAATGTCTTATTGTGCAACTTTTTATTTATTTATTTTTAGATGGAGCCTTGTTCCGTCTCTGGCTGGAGTGCAGTGGCACAATCATAGTTTTATATGTAAGATTAGGACTCTCTTGAGAATGAACTGATACTGACCAGCCTCACGGAAGATGGTGTATATGTGGGTTTACCTGAATTTTATTACAAGGGATTTTGACGGATGTTATTTACTTTGTCTCTTGTTTGAGCTCTTGGGCAGTCTGTCCCTGGGAATAGGACAGTATTATAGACTCAACCCAGTGGGCAGGTGGGGAGCGGTACCTTGGGGACACACTTGGAAGCAAAGTCTGCCAGTGGTTTTGTAGTCTGATGGAATTGTGGAGTCTTTGACCATAACCAAGTATCTTCCCTAACAGGTTTTCAGGGGTTTCTAAAAGGTCATCTCATTTTCTTTTATGCAGCAAAAGGCTCCCTCTCCTGCCAAGCCCTGCTCCTGATCCCCAGCGTCTCCATCCTCTCTCTTTCCTTGCCTGTAAGAGAAACACCTCACAGTGGGCACTAGGATGATGTAGAGAGACAGTTACAGGGACAGAGTCCAGAACAGAGATTTTTACTAGAATATTTCATTGTAGGAAAAGCCTAGTCACTGTTGCCCACCTGCCAGGAGAGTGAAAAGTGGGCCAGATCCATCCTTCATGGACAGTTGTATGGTGAGACCATGTCTGTGAAAAGCTGGGTTATTTGGTTTTTTGAGACAGGGTCTTACTCTGTTGCTCAGAGTGTCATGCTGTCAGCCTCACTCACAGCATCCTCAGACTCCTCGGCTCAAGTGATACTCCTGCCTCAGCCTCTGAGTAGCTGTGACTACAGGTGACCACCACAATGCCTGTCTAGTTTTTCTATTTTTAGTAGAGATGGGGGTCTCACTTTTGCCCAAGTTGGTCTCGAACTCCTGAGCTCAAGGGGTCCGCTTGCCTTGGAGACTTCCAGAGTGCTGGGATTACAGGTATGGGCCACCACACCGGTCCCTGTACAAAGCTTTTTTGCTTGTGAGTGCAGGGTGGAGACATGAGGGGAGGGTCAGCAAACTGAGGCTTCTCTTGTCAGTTTGTTGCAACTAACGAGACCACTTGTCCCTTCCTCTGCATTGGGGCTCTCTCTGGCCACTGAGCAGACCAGCTGCTGCCCCCACCCCTTTTCCTCCTGGAGGGGAGGAGCCCTCAGAACTCACAGGGACCCTGAGAGCTGGAGGACGCAAGGCAGTGGTTGGAAGGCATGTGCAGGGCGCTGCCTCTGAGGCGTGGCTCTCTTCTGTTGTTGTGTCCCTCCAGGGGATGGTGAATGAGGGCAGTGGGTGAAAGGTGTGCCAGGCGGAGGGGAAGCCTGACATCGTGGCTGTCAGAGGTGTTTTTACTGAAGTTTTAATTCATGCCCCAGAGTCTGCCCTTGTGTAGTGTATAGTTCAGTGGCTTCCAGCAGCTTCATGGAGTTGGGCAGCCATCACAACAGTCGATTTCAGGACGCTTTTATCATCTCAGAGAGAAACTTCACTGCCTTGGCCATCACACCCCAGTGCCCACACCCACTGGTCTGCTTTTTTCTCCGGGGTTTGCTTATTCTGAGCATTTCCCCCAAGTGGAGGAGGCGCACAGCATGTGGCCGTCTGTGTCCGGCTTCTCACCCTCGGCACCTGTCTCTGAGGTTCGTACTGTACACATCTCAGCAGTTGGTTCCTTTCCATCGCTGAGTGATATTTGGGGTGTGGGTGACCACACTGTCTTTATAGCCACCATCACTTGTTAGGCATTTGAGCTGTTTCTACTTTTCGGCCCTTAGGAGTAAGGCTGCTTTGAACATTGGTTTTTACATAGTAGAAATAGATGGAGGTTTCTTTTCTCCTGGGTATATACCCAGGAGTGGGGTTGCCGGCACATGGCCCCTCGGTGTGAGCTTTTTGTGAAACTGCCAAACCCTTCTCCAGAGTGGCCACACCATTTTACATCCCCCCAGCAGCGTCCTCATTTTTGTCCACACTTGTTACTGCCCATCCTTTGTGCCATGGTCCCTCACCATGGCTCTGATTTGCATTTCTCAGACACCTGATGACGCTGAGCAGCATTTCATGTGCTCATCGGGCACCCATGTCTCTTCTCTGGAGGAAGGTCTGTTCGAGTTCTTTGTCCATTTGGAAGTCACTGTTTCAGCCATGCCACATATTAGGACTCTGGCGGCGAGTTACAGGGACCACTGGGAGTCCTTGTGCATAAAACTGAGGAGGGAGGAACGTGAGGACCCCAAGGGCAGGGCTGCCTCTGGCCCCCTGGCAGCTCCTGAATCCCACACACAGGAAGTCTTTAAGGCTCACTTTACCCCTTCATAACATAGATCATAAGTGGTCCGAAAAAATGGATAGAACTAGAGTATCTGCCTCCCAGAAGCATATTGTGCCTTATGTCACATTTGCTTACTGTGGAAAAGTGTCTCATAAAGATTAGGTATTTGGAATTTTAAAATCTGGCCCATTTCCTCTTACTGAAGAGATTTGTGACACTCAGCGCCTGAAGTTTTTGTGCAACATTATGAGATTTTATAAAATCGTAACCATCATCTAGATTCCTGAATTCATGGAGGAAAGCTGGTTAAGAACTCCAAATTGTGGGCCCGTGCCTGTGGCTCAAGGAGTAGGGCGCTGGTCCCATATGCTGGAGGTGGCGGGTTCAAACCCAACCCCGGCCAAAAACTGCAAACAAACAAACAAACAAACAAAAAACCCCTCCAAATTGTGGTATATAAGTTAAGTAAAATGCTCTCCTTGTTCTGATTTAAATTTGCAAAGCCAAAATTTAAATGCTTAATATTTTGAACTTCTTTAAGGAAGCAGTTTGAGTGTTCGGAAAAACTAGGATCTTATCCATGTTTGACTGTGATGGGATCCAGGTGGGGACACTTAAATCTTGCCTTCCTGCCCCCTCCTGCCCCCACTTTCTCATATTCTCAGGGACTTCACTGCCTGTGGCCAGCTGTGCCTCCTGGGGCTGTGAATCCAGGGGGCTCTGGCTCTGGAGTGCACTTACCCCCAAGCTTCCTGAAATGTGGTGATGCAGAAGTTTAGTCTGTGGCTTTAAGGGTGGCCAGGGGTTCCTGCGTCCACCTCCATGGTCTCCCAGGCCTTCCTTTGGTCTCTGTGGAGCCACTGCACCCTTGGACTCCAATGTCATCAAGGGTCTGCTTGCCCAGACTCAGGCACTTCTGCACGAAGTGTGCGCCCCCGCCCTATGGACTAACAGGGTAGAAGACCATGTTCCCTTCCTTACCCATTAGCGTCTCCCAGGCAGGTCTGCCTGTCTTACTCTGCCCGCCCTGCCATAGCTTCCAGAACAGTCTCCCACAGGCCTGGCTTCCATTGTGCATTTCCGTTGTTCAGAGAACAAAGCCTTCCCAGTTGCAGCCAGTGCAGGCCTCGTGCCCTGCGTCTGGTCTCAAGTGGACCTGGCACCAAGCAAGGTAACTAACTCTTGGCCTTTGGTGCTATGCCTCTTGCTGGCGGCTCACGACATCCTAACGTATCTTGCCAGTGCTCCCCCATCGACCGTATTTGGCTCCTCCAGCATTTGGGGAGCAGGCAAATGCCTGGTTGTGCCTTCTGGCACTGCTCCCAAGGGACTGCCTCATGGCAGACACAGTTGAGTCAGGTGGTCTGGGCTGCAGGGGCCAGCTTGTGAGGGCTTTGAGAAGGTTGACGCAGAGACGAGTGTGTTGCAAAACTTCAACACAGATAAAGTCCTTCTTAAGATTGCTTTGTTCATTGTTCCCTTCCTGCCCCTGATAGGAAAACCCTGGCAGGATTTAACAGTTAAACCCTCCCCCTTAGAAGGGTGAAAGGGAAATGGTGTTGACAGAAACACCCTGCCCTGCCAGAGACTGCGCCCTTGTGTGCGAACAGACCTTGCCTCCGGCAGTAAGTTAGGAAACTCTCAGGTAATTCAGCACTTTATAAAAAGGATAATAAGATGTTTTGTTTATTTAATACATGTATTTTTGGTGGAAAACAAAACTTCTGGTCCTACCCAACTAATAGTTAATTTTTCGTATTTAATAGACTTCAAGTGGCAGCCACAGCATTATAAATTATTAGATGATCTATAAAATCTAAGATTAATTCCTACATTTGTTGGTTTTTTTTTAACTTTTCCTTCTCTCCCACTAAAATACATTGCTATTATACTGTAGGGGGCAGTACCCAAAGGAAATGCTACAAAAGAATACATGGAGAGTTTGCAGCTGAAGCCCGGGGAGGTGATCTACAAGTGTCCCAAGTGCTGCTGTATCAAGCCAGAGCGCGCCCACCACTGCAGGTACCGCGGCTCCGCCGGAGCAGAGGCGGCCTCTGCATAGAGTCTCAGGGCCCCAGGCGCCATTCTCCCTCCCGGGTGGAGAGCTGAGGCCTCCGTCTTGCCAGGAGCTGGGAAACAGTGTAGACTTCACAATCCCTTTCTCCCTGAGGGAACTTATGGGGTGATAACCAGAGAGGAAGTTTCAGGCTGGCACCTCCTGGGCGCGTCCTGTGTGAGTCTGATAGAAAGGCCTAGAATCTTCCCCTCACTTTTGCTCCTGGCTTCTTCCAGCCAGATGAATAGAGGGGCTGTCACGTGTTAGCTTTTGTTCCCATCAGGTGTGCTGTGTTGCAGGGTAGACGCAAGGTTCTTTTGGACACGCTCTCAGATACCAATTATTGCATTTCAGAAAAATATGGTCTAAAATGTCCTTGGACTGTCGGCTCACGTAGCACTCTGGCTCTCTCCTCACCCCCTGCTCTCTTGGTTGCATTTGGTTTTACTTCACCCGTCTCTGCCCACTCCTGACTTTGAGGCAGTGTGTCTGTCCTAGAGGGCTGGGCACTGATCTCAGGTGTTGGACTTTGACAGGCTGGGGTCTTCCGCCATTGCTTGAAATGATTGTCACATGTCTCTGTACTGTCAGACTGATAGGGCCTTTCACCCCAGGGTCGTGATTTGCCAGGACAGATGAATGGGGATGAGCTGGAGATGGCCTCTAGTGGAGGAAGGACGTGTGAGGGCGTCTGGCTACTTTTTGGCTGTTTTGAAAGTTTTAGAAAGTTCATATCCACACAATCTGGCCAGTGTGGGAGAGCAGATGGTGGTTATCTTGGGCTGGGGCTGGGAAGGGGACTGACTGCATATGGGCACAAGGTTTCTCAACTCTGTAAATATAATAAAAATTATCAAGCTCTACAGTTAAAATTAGTGAGATTTTGTGTTGTATAAATTGTCCTTCAGTGAATCTGCTTAAAAAGATGAAATGGGAACGTTTGGAACTGGGTGCAGTAGAGGTCAGGCAGAGAACCCGAGTCAGGGAACAGAGGTGATGCTGTTGTCGAAAGTCTAGCTGGAGTTAAGAAATCTGCTGCCGTAGATGTTCCCTCAATGTAACTAAATGGCACAAACTATTTCTAAAAAAAAATTAGTTATTTAAAACTGGATATATGGGATGTTCGGGGCAAAAATAATATACAACTATAAAAACATGACGACTTTACGCCTGGGTGTAGAGGTGGATGATTTGAGATGAATCATTTGACGATACCAAGAATTTTCTTTTCCTTGAAGGCAAAAGGTCAATTTTTTTTTTTTAATTGAAGTAGAATTGCAACTTGTAAATGTGCAGCATCGGGAGCATTATTAACAGGCATGCGTGGCCCACTCCCCCTGGGAGAGTCTGGAGACCTGGGAAATGTGGCTCAGCATAACTTTTGCCTCTCAGGCTGTTAGCCCTTTGAGCATTTTACTTAGGAAACAGGAGACATCTAATTAATTAAAATGATAGACTTTGAAGAAGTATATTGAGTATGTATTAGATGTTCTTTGACACATGGCATTAGAATATTTATTCTTATTTTCCTCCACCTTGGGTTATGTTTGGTGGGTTACTTTGGTCTCCTCAGCATGAAATACTGAAAAATCACACTCTCCTTTTCAGTATTTGCAAAAGATGTATTCGGAAAATGGACCATCATTGCCCGTGGGTGAACAATTGTGTAGGAGAAAAGAATCAGAGATTTTTTGTGCTCTTCACTGTAAGTAAAAATACATTTGTAATGAATTATATTGAATTAAAAATTCCTTAACTTGAATCTGATCTGGAGCAGGGAAATTTATTCTAATGCCAGACCAGGTTCTCTTCATCTTTCTCTCTGGGACCCGCATTCTGTTAAGAACACTGTGCTGTCACGGGTGGGAAACAGCCCCAGACCCCGGAGGTGAACAAGTGCTGCTTATGTTATGTCAGGGGTTTACTGCGGTTTGCTGCTCTCTCAGACGCCTTAAATCGACACTGTTAGTAGGATTTTCCTAAAGTCTGTTAGAGCTTATTTCTGTATAATGTGTGTGTGTGTGTGTGTGTATGCATATATATATATATATATATATATATATATATTTTTTTTTTTTTTTTTTTTTTTCCTTTGAAGCAGTGTCTTGCTGTGTCACCTGGGCTAGAGTGCCATGGCCTCAGCCTTAGCCTAACTTACAGCAACCTCAAACTCCTGGGCTCAAGTGATCCTCCTGCCTCAGTCTCCTGAGTAGCTGGGGCTACAGGTGCCTGCCACCATGCCTGGCTAGTTTTGTTATTTTTTAGTAGAGATAGGGGTCTCACTCTTGCTCAGGCTGACCTCAAACTCCTGAGCTCAAGGGATCTTCCCACTAAGCCTCCCAGGGTGCTGGGATTACAGGTGTGAGCCATTGATCTGGCTTTATTGTACATATTTCTATAAAATTATTTGACTTGGTCTGATATCTTGGATAGGTAAATGTCAACTACTGCAATTTATTCCTTTTTTTTCTGACAAATAAAATGGAAGTGTAAACATAATGCTTCACCAGCTTTGCTCCTAGAAAGGTCACTAACCAGTTCCCCCTCATTCTAGATGTACATAGCTCTGTCTTCTGTCCACGCTCTGATTCTCTGTGGATTTCAGTTTATCTCCTGTGTCCGAGGGCAGTGGACGGGTAAGCTGTGACTTTGTCATTCCTACAAGTGCACACTGGGGGGGAATTGAGGAAAGCTTTAAAGAAGAATTTAATTTTCCAAGGATTAACCAAAAGAAATCCTTGCAGTTAATTCAGGAATTGAGTTTTTAAAGAAAAGAATATGGTGAAGTTTTAGCACCACCATTTTGTTAGTTTAGGTTCTATGGCAGATTTTTGAGACTGCAGGGAAATAAATTAGTATTGTTTCCACCAAACTTTGTATTTGCTTTCTAGTTAGCTAGCTCACACTTTCCAAAGCAGTCCTTTGCATTACTTAACGTGAGTGGATTCAAGCAAGCATGGTAAAATCAGGCATTGAATTACCTAGCCATGGATATGCAATTAGCTTCCACCTCACCTCGGGAGCTGATAGGGAGTCCTATGAGCATAGCTCACAAGTGTAGATACCGGACTCTTATCTAGCTTTAGTTGGATTTTAATAAGCAACTTAATACACAAAGTACATTTTCACTAGACACCATAGCTAATACAGAATCTTTTGAAACTGCTGGTCAGGAGATGGTGGTATGAACTCTGCTTGGAAGGGCCGCCTGCCTCTGCCTTTTGGAGAGGAGAGTGAGCGTGTCCATCCCTCCGTGGGAGCTGGCCGAGGGCTGGCACTGAAGGAGTCTTCCTGGAGCTGTCTGCCCTGCCAGCCTGAGTTTGCGATGTTCGTTGTGTGCTGATGTCTAGTTATACCAGCTTTTTCTCATCCACAGAATGCAGTGATTTTTCACCTCCTATAACCGTAATCCTGTTGATCTTCCTGTGCCTTGAGGGTCTTCTGTTTTTCACTTTCACTGCGGTGATGTTTGGCACCCAGATCCATTCAATATGCAACGATGAGACGGTAGGCTGTGCACTGGGTGGTGTGTGCTTGTTACAGCTGTGCGCTGGGAGGTGTGTGGTTATGGCTGTGCGCTGGGCAGTGTGTGCTGGTTACGGCTGTGCGCTGGGCGATGTGTGCTGGTTACGGCTGTGCGCTGGGCAGTGTGTGGTTATGGCTGTGTGCTGGTTACGGCTATGCGCTGGGCGGTGTGTGGTTATGGCTGTGTGCTGGTTACGGCTGTGTGCTGGGCGGTGTGTGCTGGTTACGGCTGTGCCCTGGGTGGTGTGTGCTTGTTACTGGGCCAAAACTTGAGTAAATGAGAAATCCTGATGTCAACAGCAGGTGTGTGTGTATTAACGGGGAGAGCAATGGGGCAGTCTGGATAAGATGCACAGGTCCCTGTATTCGTTACCTCTTTTATATGCAAGTGCATATTTCAGGTATCAGTGTGATCTGAGAGTCGTGAGAGCCGGGCACATTCCCAGCTTATTGAAATTCAGGGAGTTGATTGCCTTTCTGCCCATGCACTGCGGGTCTAAAGCAAGTGCTTGGTAAATATTTGTATCCAGTAATAGGTGAATAAAAGGTTGGTGCCCTGGCTCGGAGGCCCCTCCCGACTGTGCAGGTTGGGCTGTCCAGGTTGGCAGCCTGGCTGTGAGGTCTGGTCAGGGTGAGCGAGGAGAGCGCCCACTGTGGCCACTGCAGGCTCCCGGACTGAGGTGGTGTCCAGGTCTAACGACAGGTCCTGCCTGTGTCTGTCCACGTCCCCAGAGCTGGCTCTACTTGCTTTCCCTTCTGCTTCTAGGAGATTGAGAGGCTGAAGAGTGAGAAACCCACGTGGGAGCGGAGGCTGCGATGGGAAGGGATGAAGTCTGTCTTTGGGGGGCCCCCTTCACTCCTCTGGATGAACCCCTTCGTCGGCTTCCGATTTAGGCGACTGCCTCTGAGACCCAGGAAAGGAGGCCCCGAGTTCTCCGTGTAAGGCCCCTGGGCTGGCACCTGCTGACAGATGTCAACGCACGAGCCAGCTGCTTGCAGCAAGCAGAGTTTTTATATTTATAGTCACAGATGGGAGGTTTTCCAAACTGGATGAGGCTCTCCTCAGTCCCACCTGTATGGCCAACGCAGGGTATGTGGCCACTGGAGACGCCAAAGGTCATTACCTTTCTGCACAGTTGGGACTTTTGTTGAGAATACATTGCATTTTCTAAGAAGCTGTTTGGGATATAACATAGGTGTTAAAATTCTGTGCTGTGAGCTGCTTTTTTCAATCATGAAGGAAAAAACAGTCAATCCAGTGAACAAGGATTCTCCAGCGGTCACTCCAGGGAGCTCCTGCCCACCCAGGTTCATCAGTGCACTCCCTCGTCCCAGCAGGAGGGTTTGCATAGAAAGACGTTTTGGTCTCGTTTGCTCTGACACTCTGCACTGAAGTTGCAAAGGATCCGTGCACTGAACAGTGAGGTGGCCTTGGGGCCACTCTGCCCACTGCCCGGAAGAGGCGTCCTCTGACACTTCCTACAAGTTTGCGGGTGTGTGCCTGTCTGTGAGTATGTGGGCTGTGTGCATGTGTGTCAAAACTGGCAGTATTGTTTAGACAATGTAACATTTATCGGCTATGTACAGCAAACAAGCTATTTTTTAGAAACTGATGTTTCAGGGAAGAGGGGAGAGGTGCCACGGGTCCTCCCCAGGGGTTACTATGAATGTATTGTATATTGGAGAGTGTCTTGATCCAAAGAACAATCACTCCCATGCGGTCCTTTGTTGCCCTCCTGTTTTAATTTTATTTTAAAAATCTTGGGTACATGAGGGCCTTGGAACTGATTTTTTTGTTTTGTTCCAGCCAAATTAGCAGCGAGTGAATGGTACCTTGGTGAGAGCAGAATCTCATGGTTTTGTGCAGCTCGGCGTGGGGAGGGCCAGCACATCAGCCTGAAAACACAGGGGAGGCAGGGGAGGCAGAGGAGGCAGGGGTTGGCCCTTTGGTCCCTCTGGGAAGGTAAGGGGACCGTGAGGCAGCCAGCCTCCAGCACGGGTGACTGTACGTGCCTTGTTACAGGCGCTGCGGATGCCAGAACGGTCCAGAGGGCAGCAGCCGGTCAGATGTTTGGTCAGCATCTGTGTCTCTGCCCATGGCACACGGGGTAAAATAGGATCCTTGGTGCGGAGCTTACAATTATGCCAGAAAGCAAACAGCTCCCCTCCTGGGGACTTGCCTTAAACTTGCCTGGTTTGTACATTTTTTTGCCAGTCACATCAAGAAGCGATGTGTGACAGAGTCTGAGGGGCTTCCTCAGAGTCTGCCCCCACGCTTAGAGAAGTTGGTGTTTCCCTCCAGGGACTGTTCACCTTTCTGTTCCTCTGTGAACTGTTCTGTGTTT